>QJPP01005020.1:0-82044 GCA_003996215.1 Jaltomata sinuosa
ACAGGAATCAAACTCAACTAATCATATCAATCTCAAATCCAGAAACTAACATCCTAGCAGTAACCAATTTCATACTTAACCGTAACAGGGAACAATTCTGTAAGTAAATAGCAAGAGTCTACCTACAGTCCCCCGCCCGCCCATACAATCGAGGAACACAAACAAGTGAAAACAAACCCTCCGGCATACCATACTATCGGATCGTATAATCAACAAACAACAAACAAGGGTGGAGCCTCAAACAATGAATGATATGATGCATGAAGATCTCAAGTGAAATTGTATCTCTGTATGTACCTCCTCTGGTGCCGATCCGGACCAGCAGGTAGGTTCTACGGAGGGACACTACCCGTATACCTCTACTCTATCGTATACCCTTCCTCCGGCACACGCATCCCGAAGTCCCAGGCTCGGATGACAAGGTCCATGGAGGTCCCCGACCCCATACTAAAACTCAGTATCAAAACATGTCATCCGGAAGCAAGTCCGGATTCAAGATAGAGACCCAGTCTCGAATATGCATGCCCAGACCCTGTCCAAGACTAAAGTAGTGGGAAAATATCTCAAAAACCCCTCCAAGGGTACCCGGGCATAACCGGGTCTAAACAGTAGAAAGTCATCTCAGGTGCTCAGTTCGACCGAGGCTAAAATCATCTCAAGTAGCAAGAAAACTCAACTAGCACCCCGGCCCTGCCGAGTCTAGTGTTAATCATAAAACTGGTGATATAAATCATAATTTTACCTTCTTTTACCCAAGAATATTCACAGGTTAAATCAAACCATTTCCAATTCATTTTCATCAAAAATGGGCCCCCGGGGCCATGCAAGGTTTAGAAAATAGTGTCAGTAGGCCCGAAGCCAAAACCATTGTAAAACATGGATAAAACCTCTTTATATGCATGGAAATGGTATGATCAAACACAATAGCTGCCCAGCAGCTCACAATCAACCTATCGACCCTGCACAGACCCATAGCTACTCAGCAAGCATAACCAGCCTAGAAGGATAATTCTATGCCTGGGACTCGTGGACAATCCTATTATCCCTCCTTCTATGTTCCAGAGTCAACAAGGCCTCACAGGACCACAAGGGTAAATAAAATGTATCGGCAAGTACTACAAGCAACGGAGGAACAAAAGTAGGCAGACATGAATAAAGCGGTCAAGGTCTGTGGTACCAACCTAATAATCCAACCCAAGGATGCCAGCTAGTACAATTTTATCCGATATATGATAAGTCTAGGGAGTTTAAACCATAACCTACCTTCCGTCCAACGACAAGCTTCTAGGACGACGATGTCCAAGCTCAAACCACTCCAAGAAGCTCCAAAATGACAAAAATACCTTCCGACAACCGTCCGAATGCCCGTAGTTCCTTCACAGAAATTGTTCCTTACGTCCTAAGCTTCACAAAAACTATATATACGCAGCTTATACTTACCTATAAATAGTTCATAATTAAGCTTAAATCGGCAGATTTCCCAAAAGAATCATAACTTAACGAAACATCCGTAGAATTTCATAAAAATGATAAAAGAGCCCCAAGATGGTTACCTTAGCAAACCAAGTGTAAAGCTTGAATAAACACCAAGAAATACAAATTCCTATATTTTGAAACCAGCTCCAAACGTGGTTTATCGAAGGGGAAAATGGCTTCCACGCGTAGAGGTCGTGTTTCTAGGCACGGGGCCAAACTTTAGCGATAGAAATCACCAAAAATGCACCTTGATCACTCAAGAACTCTCTTGGAACCCTCCCTTATGTTTTATCTCTATTTCAGAACTGAAATAGCGTTTTAAAACGTGAATTGGAGGCTTTAAATCAATTTTGGCCCGACCAGGTTAGCGACCCAGTTTCTGCCAGACAGTCCGCGGTAAAACAGTCATAACCTTTTACTCCAAGATAGGTTGGATGTGAAGTTTTGTGAGTTGAAAATTAGACTTGTAGACCTTCGATTTGGTAGGTCGGGGGACTTCTAACTCTTTATATATTGAGAGAAAAACTCTGAGACATTTGACCCAAAGTTTAGAAAATTTATTAAAGACTCTTACGATAATTTTTGCCGACTTGCTTGACTTCAAAACTTATCATACAACCATAAAGACCAAACAAATGACCCGGGCACCGAACTACCGGTCCCGACAAGCCTTAAATGACTTAGGGCCACTTCAAACAAGCTCTAACGGTACAATAAAGGTGAAAACTCATAAATGACCGGAAGGGTCATTACAATAGAACGGTAAGAGATGGATTTCATACTGGGACAAGGTAGGTAGAGACTTATAGTCTAGGTCCTGTACACTTGTTGCATGTTTTCCATATATTTACTTATATATGTTGTACTATTTTATATAGTATTTGCTTGAAAACTAGCTGATGATCCTACCAGTACACAATGGTGGTGTGCTGATACTGCACTTGTCTTTCTTTTGGTGAGTATAAGAAATCTACCAGCGACTGAGACGCGACCTCGCATCTAGCACCGGCGATTTCTGACCTTCAAGGGTGAGCTGCTTGTTTCGAGCTACCTTGGGTTATCTTAGAGTTTCAGTCCATTTGTTTTGGACTTAAAACTATTTCATGATGTCTTTTGGGGTTGCATCCCTATATTCTAGATATTTGGTATTGATGTTTGGTATAATGACTTTCAGTTCCTAGGTGGGATTTTCCGCAGATTAATTATTATGATTAGTTTTTGAATTATTTGATTGTTAGTTTACTTTTTGCTTGCTGGTTTTAGGCTGTTAGTCTAGGCAAGGGTTGAACTCTATTGGTTCGCTCATCCGGGGATTGGGTGGGTGCCACTCAGGACGGGTTGGGTCGTGACAAAGATGGTATCAGAGCCTAGGTTCGTTGATCTCGTTGTACCAAACAGGTCTAGTAGAGTCTTTTCAGAATGGTGCAGAGACATCCGTACTTTTCTTCGAGAGGCTATGGGGCTTTAGGAAAAACTATCTATTCCTTCTTTCCTTCGTGCTATAAATCAATTCCAATTGGTATATGGTGATATAAATTGGTATCTAACCTCGTTCACTCTTTTTTCCGCATATGGTTACTATAAGAAATAACAAAATAAGGCCAGCGAGCCTGGCAGTTTGAGGTAGAGGTAGGAGAAGGGGCATGGGACGAGCTGGAGCCACACCCACCATGGGTGGAGTTAGAGCTACTGCTGATGCACGTGAGGTAACCCCTCCCCCACCTCAGGATCATATGGCTGAGTATGTAGAAGAAGTGGTTGTAGAGGAGAGAGGGACTCAGGAGGAGGTGGCACTGATTGGGGTTGCAGGCCTTCCTACTATGACCCTGAAAGCTTTTAGGCAGGCGTGGGATATTCTGAGTGGGTTGGTTTGTGCTGGAGCCATACCCACAGCTTATGAAAATCAGGCCTTGGATACTCAACCAGCGGTCACTACTACACCAAGGATGGATGCAGCTTCAGGCACAAATGATCTCCTCAGGCCAATGTTAGGCCCAGTGATGACAGGTAATGAGCATGAGATGCTGACTAAGTTCCTTAAGCTAAAACCCCCAATGTTTCAGGGTATAGACAAGGAGGATGCCTATGAGTTCATTCTGGATTACCATGAGAGGTTGCACAAATTGGGTATTGTACGTCACCATAGGGTGGAATTTGTCACTTTTCAGCTGCAGGGTGATGCCAAGCAGTGGTGGAGGTCTCATGTTGAAGGTCGGTCTTTTATCCTACCTCCACTGACTTGGGAGCAGTTCCATGCGTTGTTTCTATAGAAGTACATTCCCCATAATTTGAGAAACCGGAAGAAGGATGAGTTTCTGAACTTGGAGCAGGGTAGCATGTCGATCTTAGCTTATGAGACTAAGTTCCATGAGTTGTCTCATTTTGCTACACAGATGTTGGGTTTCGAGGAGGAACGGGTCTGGTTGTTTATCAAGAGTCTGAATAGTGATTTGCATGTACTGTCAGTGCATATGACTTCTTCAAGAAAGGGTTTCAATGATGTGGTGGACTATGTTAAGAAGATTGAGAGAGTTAGGTAAGTGGGGCAGGCTAAGGCTTTAGCCAAGAAGCCCTAAAATAAGGGAAACTATAGTGGTTCATACTCCCGGGGCTAGCATCAGCAGGCTTATCTGGCCCGTACTATTTAGTCAGCTACTACAGGTGGTCGTCAGGGAGCGTCCTATACATCAGCTAGCAGACCTACTCTTGACCGTGGTTGCTTTTATTGTGGTGAGTTGGGCCACTTTAAGAGGGAGTGTCCACAGAGGCAGACAGGTAATCAGGGTCAGCAGCAGACTAGAGCAGTGGTTCTGGAAGGCAGAGGCAGTAATGCTAGGGGTCTCCCAAAGGGTGGGCGAGGTAATTTTCAAGGAGGCCGGGGAGACAGAAGGAATGGTGACGCAGGCAGGGGTGCGGCGCAGCTGGCCCGGGAAGTTTCCCTGATTGATGATCGAGCACATTGCTATGCTTTTCCAAGGACTGAGGCGAAAGCCTCAGATATGGTGATCACAGGTACTATTCCTGTCTGTGATAAAATAGCTTCAGTATTATTTAACCCAGGTTCTACATATTCTTATGTGTCTGTGAGTTTTGCTTTGGGGATGGGTTTGACCTTTGATATCTTTGATTCCCCTATCTATGTTTCTACCCCAGTGGGAGAGTCGGTGGTTGTGACTCATGTATATCGTGACTTTTCTGTTGTTTTTGTGGGGTTACATACTTAGGTAGACTTGGTAATTCTGGATATGGCTGATTTTGATATTATCTTGGGTATGACCTGGCTATCTCCTTATCATGCTGTGTTGAACTGTAACACCAAGATTGTAGCTCTAGAAATTCTGGGCAAGGATAGGCTAGAGTGGAAAGGTGTGTTTGGCCTAAGCCAGTTAAGCTAATATCATTTGTCTGGGCTAGGAAGCTAGTGGGGAGGGGGTGTCTAGCCTTCTTGGCTCATCTCTGGGATGATAGTGTGGAGTCTCCTCCTATTGAGTCAGTTCTAGTGGTTTCCAAATTTATAGAGGTGTTTCCAGGGGACTTGCCTGGCATGTCTCCAGACAGAGACATAGATTTTTGTATTGATTTAGAGCCAGACACTCATCCCATTTCCATTCCTCCATATAGAATGGCTCTGGTAGAGTTAAGGGAACTTAAGACTCAGCTACAGGAACTCCTAGATAAGGGATTTATACGTCCCAGTGCTTCACCTTGGGGTGCTCCGATCTTGTTTATAAAGAAGAAGGATGGTAGTATGCGAATGTGCATAGATTATAGGTAGTTGAACAAGGTGACTATCCGGAATAAGTACCCTCCACCCCGTATAGATGATTTGTTTGACCAGCTTCAGGGTGCATCAGTGTTCTCAAAAATTGACCTGAGGTCGGGGTACCATCAGCTAAAGATTAGACCTGAGGACATTCCAAAAACTGCTTTTCAGACTTGGTATGGGCATTATGAGTTTCTAGTAATGTCGTTTGGTTTGACCAATGCGCCGGCAGCATTCATGAGTTTGATGAATGGGGTGTTTAAGTCCTACTTGGATTCTTTCATTATCGTGTTCATCAATGATATTTTGATCTACTCTAAGAGTAGGGAGGAACATGCTAATCATCTTCGTATTGTGCTGGATATCTTGAGGCACCAAGAGCTTTATGCAAAATTCACTAAGTGCGAGTTTTGGTTGACTTCTGTGGCATTCTTGGGGAATGTAGTGTCAAAGAAAAGGGTGATGGTGGATCCCCAAAAAATTAAGGCAGTCAAGAGTTGGGTTTGGCCTAGCTCTGTGACTGAAGTGAGGAGTTTTGTTGGGCTCACGGGGTACTACCGGAGGTTTGTTAAGAATTTTGCTTCTATTGCTACTCACCTGACCAGGCTGACACAAAAGGAGGTACCGTTCATGTGGTCCGACAAGTGCGAGGAGAGATTCCAAAAGCTCAAGACACTTTTGACCACAACCCCTATTTTGTCCTTACTGGTTGAAGGTAAAGACTTTGTTGTTTATTGTGATGCTTCACATTCTGGTTTGGGTTTTGTGTTGATGCAGGACAGGAATGTGATAGCCTATGCATCCAGGCAATTGAAGGTGCATGAGAGGAATTACCCGACTCACGATTTAGAGTTGGCAGCGGTGGTTTTTGCATTGAAAATCTGGAGACACTATCTTTATGGTGTCAAGTGTGAGGTATTCACAGATCATTGCAGTCTGCAACACATTTTCACTCAGAAGGATTTGAATCTGAGGCAGAGAAGATGGATGGAGTTATTGAAGGATTATGATGTGACAATTCAGTACCATTCGGGTAAGGTTAATGTGGTGGCAGATGCATTGAGCCGGAAAACTATTTGCATGGGTAGCTTGGCTTATTTGGGGGCGTCCAAACAACATTTGGCTAAGGAGATTCGGGCTTTGGAGGCCAAGTTCATGCACTTGGGTGTTTCAGATCAAGGTGGGTTGTTGGCCAGCATTGAGGTCAAGGCCACCTTCATAGAGGAAATAAAGGCAAAACAGTTTCAGGGATGTCATGTTAGACTCTAGTGGAGTGTTGCATTTCAGGGAGAGGATTTGTATTCCTCGAGCTAATGATATAATTCAAAAAATCTTGATAGAAGCTTATGATTCGCGGTACTCAATTCATCCGGGTATGACAAAAATTTACAGGAACTTGAGGCAGCGTTACTGGTGGCCCGGGATGAAAAGGGACATAGTAGATTTTTTGTCCAAATATAAGAACTGCCAGCAGGTAAAGTATGAGCATCATATACCTGCAGGACTACTTCAAAGAATGCCAATTCCAGAGTGGAAGTGGGAAAGGATAACCATGGATTTCATGGTGGATCTTCCCAAGACATTGGGGAACTATGACTCAATTTGCGGTCATTATTGATAGGCTGACCAAGTCCGCTCATTTTATTCCGGTCAGGATAGATTACAATTCGCAGCAATAGGCTAAGATCTATGTGAAGGAGATTGTGAGACTGCATAGGGTACCACTGTCCATCATTTCAGACAGGGGTACGCAGTTTACTTCTAAATTCTGGGGCAAGTTACATGAAGAGTTGGGTACACAACTCACTTTTAGCACAGCCTTCCATCCTCAGACTAATGGTCAGTCAGAGAGGACGATTCAGGTATTGGAGGACATGTTGAGAGCATGTGTGATGGACTTAGGGGGTTAGTGGGACCAATTTCTACCATTGTGCAAATTCTTGTACAATAATAGCTACCACTCCAGTATAGATATGGCACCGTTCGAGGCCCTGTATAGGAGAAATTACAGATCACTGGTTGGGTGGTTTGAGAAAGGAAATGTGAAGCCTCTTGGTGTAGATTTAGTAAAGGAAGCGCATGAAAAGGTAAGGGGCATACATACCAAGTTGTTGGCTTCTCAAAGCAGGCAGAAGGAGTATGCAGATCGCAAGGTCCGGGACATGGACTTTCAGGTTGGTGAACAAGTATTGCCAAAGGTATCGCCAATGAAAGGGGTTATGTAGTTTGGTAAGAAGGGAAAGCTTAGCCCTCGGTTCATTGGTCCATTTGAAATACTTGAAATTGTGGGGCAGTGGCTTACAAGTTAGAACTACCACCTAGTTTATCGGGAGTCCATTCGGTATTCCATGTATCCATGCTCAAGCGATACCATGGGGATGGGGACTACATCATCAAGTGGGATGAGGTACTTTTTTATAAGGATCTTCGTTATGAGGAAGAACCAGTTTTAATTCTTGCTCGGGATGTCCGGAGGTTGAGGACAAAGGTGATTGATATGATGAAGGTTCAGTGGAAGCATCATCCGGTTGAGGAAGCCACTTGGGAAACTGAGAAGAACTTGCGGGACAAGTACCCTCAACTGTTTGAGGATTCAGGTACTACACCTCCTTCCTTTTATTTCCGTGATTTTGGATTTGATCATTCGGGGATAAATGATAGGTAAATTAGTATCTGTTGTAATTATTGGGTCCATCGTTATGGGTAGTTCCATCGTGCCAAGCTTTAGAGTTAGAAAACTCCGGGTTTGGGAGTTTGAAATTCTGTGCTAGGCTAGCCTCAGCCGGTTTTAGAGCAAGGTAGAGTTTAGGGAAATCTGGGTAAAAATGGGTTTAAGTGTCTTGGATTGAGCTAGTTTTCCATGTAGCCAAGACATAAAGGAGTCTGGGGGACTATTCAGAATTGTATTTGGATAAGTAGAACTCATGGAATTGTGTTTGACGTGAAGGGGTTATTTCAGACGTCGGGTGAAACAGGTGTGTTATGAAATGGCCAAAACTAGCAGATTTCTAGACTTTCTGTCCGTGAAGAGCGCGGTCACGCGTGATAGCTGCCACCACTATAGCGGTAGAAATTACCGCTATACGGTGGTCAAAGGGCGGTCAACCCACTTAAGACCGCTATAGCGGCGGGCTAGCGCTATAGCGTCCGTAGTGGAGCAGGGACCGCTATAGTGGGCCGACGGGTTTTAATGCAGAAAACAGCTCCCAAAACATTCAGTTTTCTCAAGTTCATTTTGGGAGAAGGGCTAGCCGATTCCAAGTGTTTTTCTTCCTTTCTCCGTCAAAATTCTTCCCTAAGGTAAGGTTTTCGCTCCCCAACCTTTGTATTACGTTTCCTATATGGTAGAATTGCTAGGAGGGAATTTGGGGAAGTTTAGAATACCTAGGGATGGTGGAATTCGGGGAAGGAAGGGGATTCTAAGCTTGTGAGTTCTTGGGTATGGATTAAAGTACATTATTATGATCATAGGTTGTTTAATTCCCTGTTTTATCCGTAAAAAATGATAGAACTAGGAGAATTAACGGTGGAAAATCCCGGAAAAAGGGTGGGATGATCATAGGTGGCCTAGGGTTTGGGGATTTGGTTTAATCCGGGTAATGTACAGGCCTTGGGTGATAACTATATGTCCTGTGTATTGTTTTAGACCAAGAACGAGAGAGGAATCTGGAATATGAGAAAGCTCGGGTCGAATAGAGCTTGGAACATTTCGAGGTAGGTGATGGCCTGTGATTTTCTGTGAATGTGTATATTCATGTACTCATGTCTAAGTGATTGTATGCATTACATTGCTTAGGAAAATTGTGTGAAATGTCTAGGTTCATGTTTACAGACTGTGATTGAACGGTTTTACTTGTTGGTTTTACAAGTTGTGTGTGTTCATATATTGACTGTGGTTTTTTGATATTCGGTTAACTCAGGTACCATGCCTGGTACGAGTATAACACATGGTTGGCATGGGTACCACGCCTGGTATGGGTTTACTTTATTGCATCTTGCATTATTTCATTGACTATTGTATTGCATTGGTTGATATTGGTTCCGTGAGTGGACGGGGTTGTTTTACTGAAGGTGATACTTGATATTGGTTCCGTAAGTGGACCGGGTTATTTTACTGAATGTGATACTTGATATTGGTTCCGTGAGTGGACCGGGTTGTCTATTTAAAGGTTCTCTAGTTGGGGGTCCTTGAGTGGCCGGGAACTTGGTATAACTGTTGTGTAGGTCTTGGTTTAGGTCGGGTTTAATCATTACTTTTGGTAATTATCTAGAGGGGATTCTAGGGTGGGTCTGGGCTAGACGGAAAGGTATGGTTATTGCTACATGTGTGGTATAGAACAGTAAGAGATAGATTTCATGCTGGGACAAGGTAGGTAGAGACTTGTAGTCTAGGGCATGTACACTTGTTGCATGTTTTCCATATATTTACTTGTATATGTCATACTATTTTATATACTGTTTACTTGAAAACTGGCCAATGATTCTACCAGTACATAGTGGTGGTGTACTGAAACTGCACTTATCTTTCTTTTGGTGAGTACAGGAAATCTACCAGCGACTGAGACGCGACCTAGCATCTAGCACCGGCGATTTCTGACCTTCAAGGGTGAGTTGCTTGTTTCGAGCTACCTTGGGTTATCTTAGAGTTTCAGTCCATTTGTTTCGGACTTAAAACTATTTCATGATGTCTTTTGGAGTTGCATCCCCGTATTCTAGATATTTGGTATTGATGTTTGGTACAATGACTTTCAGTTCCTAGGTGGGATTTTCCGCATATTAATTATTATGATTAGTTTTTGAATCGTTTGATTATCAGTTTACTTTTCGCTTGCTGGTTTTAGGCTGTTAGTCTAGGGAAGTGTTGAACTCTATTGGTTCGCTCATCCGGGGGTTGGGTGGGTGCCACTCACGACGGGTTTGGTCGTGACAATTTTCTTTCATGACTTCACAAGGTACGACATTTCCTGGTTGCATTTTAGGGCACAAAATCCCTATTTTTCTTTTTCATGTCTTCACAGGGTTCGACATTCCCAGGTTGCATTTTAGGACACAAAATCCCTATTTTCTTTCATGTCTTCACAGGGTACGATATTCCTTGGTTGCATTTTTAGGGCACAAAATCCATATTTTCCTTTTCATGGCTTCACAGGGTACGACATTCCCTGATTGCCTTTTAGGGAACAAAATTCCTATTTTTCTTTTTGATGTCTTCACAAGATACAACATTTCTTGGTTGCATTTAGGGCAAAAGATTCATTTTTTTTATGTCTTCACAGGGTACGACATCCCCTGGTTAAATTATTGAAAATAAGAATTATATTTTATTTTCGTACTTATCATAAATTTCTATCATTGTTGTCCTTACCATTTAGAATAGTTAGTTATAGCTTTACTAATAACTCACAAAATTTTCCTAATGCAAACTGGGACAAAAAAATTTGTTCGCTTTTTTTTTTTTTGTCTTTGATTGCTTGCAAGTTTTCCGCAAAGCACATGTTTGATGTTCAAGAATGGAATCCCATCTCTGGTTAGAAAAGAGAAGAATGTTCAATCTTGAAGACAGTTAGAGTCAGCTTTGACACATATAGCGACTCAGCGTCTCAAGAATCATCTTTTAGCTTCTGATCAAGAAAACAAGCATCCAAGAATATTCTACGAGCGGTACTTGAGAGGAGCGTCAACGACTCAATCCAAATTGCAAGTTCAAGTCTCAAATCCTAACTTCAAGATTAAATTTTGAGATCAAGGTACCCACCGGCAGAAGGTGAGGTAATAACTGAAGATCCAAAAGGAGAGCATCTGAAGAAAGAGAGTGAAGACAAGTAGAGTAGACGGGACCTCACTCAACTCTCCAACTCATTTTCATTTCCTCAACCCACTTGAACTACATGTGACATGATTCTCTTATAACCTGAGATATGTAGGTTGCCCAAAGCCAGGGCTCGGTCACACCTCTTTCTTTTTATTTCTTTTCGTATTTCGAATAAATAGTTCAGTCAAAATTAGTCACGTCATTCACTTCTTTGCCTGAAAACTCTTCATGTTTTCAAGCAAAGAGGGAAATTCTGTGAACACCTAATTTTTGAGCGAATCTAAAGTTTTACACTTTTTATTATTAAATATTTCTTTTAGATTTAATTAGACATTTTTTTACCCTATATTTAATAAATTTATTTTAAAAGATTTGGAAACTAAAAAATAGTGTCACAATTTAATGATACGTTTGTTCTTATTTACTTAAAAATGTGTTTTCTTTTAATATAGGTTTTAACAAATAAGCTAGTAATTTTAATATTTTTCTTAATTATATTTTATTTTAAGTATATATTTGTTAGTCCAAATAGTTAGTTACTATTTTTATATCTATGCTATTTTATATATACATTTTATATGTACTATTATATATATACTAGTTTATATATACTATATATATGTATATTACCTTTTATTTATTATTATTATATATATATATATATATATATATATATTATTCTGAAAATTTTAAAAAAAATCCTAAAACTACCCAAAACTACCCCCACTAACCTAAACCACCCCAACTCCCTCTTCCCATTTCCCCCAATCCACTCCTCATGTTCCTCCACTCACACACAACCTCCCCAACACTCTTTCTATATAAACACACCCACACACAAACATTACGAATAGAAAAAAATACACGCAGACACACGAATAGAGAAAGAGAGGAGAACAAAAAAGAGAAAAGAGTAAAAACAAGACAAAGAAAAGAAAAGAACGAGAGATAGAAAGAAGAAAGAAAAGAAAAGAGAAAAGTAAAATCGAGAGTTCAAGGTTTTCTTCGCGATTTCGAGTTCGTAGCTCTTGAAGTTAACTATTTTTTAACTTCGAAATCAGTAGTCTGTAGCGGTTTCATCGTGAATTGTTATTCGCAATAGGTTCCATTTGTGGTTCGCGATTCGAGCTCATGTTCGTTGTTTTTTTTCTCCGGTTAGATTGAGTTCAACGAGTTCATTGTAATAAAGTTCTTATTAAAGAAGATTTACACTAAGAGGTCCATATTCTACTCTCTTATTCTCTTTAGTTTAAGTCTTTAATTATTATACAAATATGATGTTGGCCGTTACAGTTTGAATTTTTGACATATATCCATCAATGTTGCAATCACAATTTATGATTATGTTAGTTCGTCCATTATTAAAGAAGTTATATTGTTAAAATCTTGTTAACAATATCTAATTAAAATAAATTAGATGTCATGTTAATAGATGATTAATTCTTTATTATGTGTTAGCATATCTTAATTATCATTACTTATCTTAATTAGTATGTTAGTTTTGTGACTTTGCACGTATTTCTTTGCTTTGAGTTCATTTGAAATACTCACAAATAAACCCATTAAGTCACAAGGTGAATTAGGTGTATATAATCTAATCTTGTTTAACTTGGCTTAGAATATTTCAATGATCTTTGTTTTAGAATTTGGCTTGGCGTTGCTGATGCGTTGTGCTAAATGAAAGTACTGAAATAATAATTGATACAAATGGCCTAAAATCAAGTTTGGCACAAAAAGAGTATTTTTCGACCTAGATTAAATATTTAGGCCTAATTAATTAATTAGTAATTATATGAGAGGCAAACAAATTGTGAATTAATTCAAAACTCGTCACAAAAGAGAAGGAATAAAATGAGCAAAATAGGCTAGGCAAGCATAGACAAACAAATCACATATTTATCAGAAGTTAATTCAAAACAGATATAAGTCAATGAAATGACCGTGCTAGAACCACGGGACTCGAGGGGTGCCTCACACCTTCCCCTCGGTCAATAAAATTCCTTACTCAGATTTCTAGTTCGCAGACCAATAAAGAGTCCACTTTCTTTTGATTAGGGATTCAATAAGGTGACTTGAAACACCAAAACTAAATTTCAAGTGGCGAATCTGTAAATAAATTAATCCCTTTTCAAAACGTCACTTCAATTGGACAAACCCTTTTTCAAAATCACTCTCTCTTAGCGGGGGTGGTGTGAAAAATAGAGGTGTGATAATTATTGTGATATATTTTTTGGATCTTAGACCTGGTGACTGTGGTTTATAGAACACGTGAATTTAAGATTCTTCTTTTTTTGCAGCCAAGGGATGCAGCTAGCAGACCAATTTCCTCCGTCGATGCAAGAAGATCTTCTAGCTCTAGCAATCCTAATGACAACAATTAAATAAATTTTGGCAGGAGATCAGTTTGAGAATTTAACTATTTGTCCATTAGCATGTGATGGGTTGTGCTAACACACTCAATGTAACAAAAGTATCTTGTTTAAAGTAGCAGTGGTATTATTGGATGGTTAAGTGTGATTAGTTATTGACTAAGTGAATGACTATTGACGAACGAGTTTGATGATATGATGCTACTCTATTTTAATATTTTATATGATTTAATGAAATGTTAATTTCAAGTGTATGATTATTTGTTCAGATTTATATTATAGAAAAGTTGGCTCAATTACAAAATAAATTTAAAAGAAGTATGGATTAGAATCCACTCAAGATGAAACAAGAGCACATCACTTGGTCACATAGTAAATTTTGGAGGTTTACAATTAAATTTGTGAAGGTTAAAAACCTCCACTATTTACTGTCATGGAGCTTCTAAAAACTTTCAAAATAATCTACCACAAATTGATTGTGGCAACAGTAACAACAGGAGTTTGTCCAACCTCCATGATAGCAAATAGCAGAATTTAGAAACCCCTGCAAATTAAACTTTTAACCTCTGCTATTAACCTATTTTTTTTAGTGGTGGGTGCTACTCACGTCGGGTTTAGATCATGATAAAGTTGGTATCAGAGCTCTAGATTTATTGATCTCATCATATAGGTCTAGAGTCTTGCGGAATGATACAGAGACGTCTATAATTTTCTTTGAGAGGCTACAAGACTTTAAGAAACTATCGTTTCTTTATTTCTTAATGCTATAACTTGATTCCAATTGGTATCTGGCGATCCAAATTGGTATCTGACCCCCTTCATTTTTTTGTCTGCGGATGGTGAACACTAGGTGGAATGGAGCGAGGGCAGCAACTCCAGCTGCAGGACCGGTTGTTCAAGGGCGAGGTAGAGGTAGGGTAAGAGAGAGCAACACCCACCAGGGGTGGAGCTCAGGCAGCAGCTGACCAGGCCAGTCAAAGGCCAGCATCACCTTCCCCACCCCAGGATCATGTTGAGGATGTTGAGGCAGTGAATGAGAATGGTGCAAAACCAGAGGTGGCGATACCGGTTGGAGGTGCAGCCCTTCCTCCGATGTCTTTTAAGGTTATTCAGCAGGTCCTGGCATTTCTGAGTGGGCTGGATGGTACTGGAGCCACTTCTACTATGCCAACTACCTAGATTTGGAGTGCCCATCCCGTTGTTACCTTATCTCTCAAGATGGATGAGGCCTCGGGTATAGATGTATTCTTCCATCCGGTGTTAGGACCTGTCATGATCAGGATCGAACATGAATTGCTGATTAAGTTTCTGAAAATGAAACCTCCTTTGTTTCATGGTTCAGAGGATGAAGATGCTTTTGAATTTATTGTTGATTGCTATGAGAGACTGCATATGTTGGAGATTGTGCAACATCATGGTGTTAAGTTTGTGACTTTCCAACTGCAAGGGGATGCTAAGTAGTGGTGGAGAGCCTATGTGGAATGTCGACCATCAACTTTGCCTCTAATGACTTTGGCTCAGTTTCATACCCTATTTTTGGAGAAGTATGTGCCCCTCACTCTTAAGGATCACAAGAAGGATGAATTTTTGGCTCTTGAACAAGGCAATATATCTGTTGTAGCCTATGAGGCTAAGTTTCATGCTCTATCTCATTATGCTACCCAGCTATTGGCCACTAAGGAGGAAAGGATGTGGTTATATGTTAAGAGTTTGAATACTGATATTCAGGTTCTGTTTGTTCACACGACTTCTGCAGAAAGGAGCTTCAATGATGTGATTGATTTTGTGAAGAAGCTTGAGGGAGTTAAGCAAGTTAGGCAGGCTAAGGTATTAGCCAAGAAGTCCCAGAGCATGGGTAATTATAGTGGGTCTTATTCCAAGAGCCCCAGCTAGTAGGTTCACTCGACTCATCCTATTCAGTCAGCCTTGCTAGCTTCTACCGGTGGTCATTCAGGGGCCATTCAGCAGTCTCCATCTACTATAGGCCAAAGGTCTTCCTATTTTTTTGGCCAGCAGACCTTTTCTTGAGTGAGGTTGTTACCATTATGGTGATGTGGGTCACTTTAAGAGAGAGTTCCCTCTGAGATAGACATGTAATCAGGTGCAACAGCAGGCCAGAGCTGTGATTCTAGCAGGTGGAGGTGGCAATGGTAAGGGTCATCCACAAGGTGGAGGAGCAATAATCAAGGAGGCCGTGGTGGAAACAGAGATAATGGTAATGCAGGGAAGGGTGGAGCATAGCCTGCTAAGGATGTTACCCGGCTTGATAACAGAGCTTATTGTTATGCCTTTCTAGGCAAGTTCGAGGCTGAGGCGTCTGATATTGTGATAACAAGTACTATTCTCATCTGTGATTGGATGACTTCTATTTTGTTTGATTTGGATTCCACTTACTCTTATGTATCTGTTAGATTTTCCTTGGGTTTAGACTTGGTCTATAACATTCTCAATTCTTTTGTATATGTTTCTACTCAGGTTGGAGATTTTGTGGTAGTGACCCATGTGTATCATTCTTATTCTATTTTGTTTATGGGTCTTTAGACTTGGGTAGATTTGATCATTTTGGATAGGTTTAATTTTGACATTATTCTGGGTATGAATTGGTTGTTTCTGTATCATGTTGTTTTAAACTGTAATACTAATACAGTGACTCTAGAGATACCGGGTATGGGTAAACTAGAGTGGGAGGTGTGTATAAGCCTAAGCCGGTGAAAATCATATCCTTTGTTGGGGCTAGAAAGTTAGTGGGGAAGGGGTGTTCAGCCTTCCTGGCTCATCTTCAAGATGTTAGTACGGAGTCCCCTCCTATTGAGTCGGTTCCTGTTGTCTCTGATTTTCATGAGGTATTTCCTATGGATTTACCTGGTATGCCTCCAAATAGGGATATTGACTTTGATATTGATTTGGAGTCGGGCACTCGCCCAATCTCTATTCCTCCTTATCGAATGGCCCCGACAGAGTTAAGGGAACTCAAAACTCAGTTACAGGAACTACATGATAAGGGATTTATTCATCCCAGTGCTTTACCTTGGGGTGCTTCGGTCTTGTTCGTAAAGAAGAAGGATGGTAGCAGGAGAATGTGTAGAGATTACAGGCAGTTGAACAAGGTTACCATCAGGAATAAGTATCCTTTGCCTCGTATAGATGATCTCTTTGACCAGTTACAGGGTGCTTCAGTATTTTCCAAAATTGACTTGAGGTCAGGATACCATTAGCTGAAAATCCAGCTTGAGTATATACCTAAGATGGGTTTTAGGACTCGGTATGGGTACTATGAGTTCCTTGTAATATCATTTGGGTTGACCAATGCGCCGGCGACCTTCATGAACTTGATGAATGATATTTTCAAGTTATTCTTGGATTCTTTTGTGATAGTGTTTATTGATGACATTTTGGTTTACTCTAAGACCAAGGAGGAACATGCAGAGCATCTTCGTATTGTCTTGGAAATTTTAAAGGAGAAGTAGTTGTATGCAAATTTTTCGAAATACGAGTTTTGGTTGTCTTCAGTTGCCTTATTAGGGCATGTGGTCTCGGAAAAGGGGGTGATGGTAGATCTCCAGAAGATTGAGGCGGTTAAGAGTAGGGTTCGTCCTAGCTTTGTGACTAAGGTTAGGAGTTTCATGGGTCTTTCCAGCTACTATCGCAGGTTTGTCAAGAATTTTGCTTCTATTTCTACTAACTTGACAAGGTTGACTCAGAAAAAGGTGCCATTCGTTTGGTTGTATAAGTGTAAGGAGAGCTTCCAAAAGCTTAAGACACTTTTGACTACAACTCCTATTCTCTCATTGCTGGTTGAAGGTAAGGATTTTGTTGTATTTTGTGATGCTTCATATTCGGGTTTGGGTGTTATGTTGATGCAGGACAGGAATGTCATTGCTTATGCTTTGTGGCAATTGAAGCCCCATGAAAAAAATTACCCGACTCATGAGTTGGAGTTAGCAGCAGTGGTGTTTGCACTTAAGATCTGGAGGCACTATCTTTATGGGGTCAACTATGAGATATTCACAGACCATTGTAGCCTGCAACACATGTTTACACAAAGGAACTTAAACTCGAGATAGAGATGATGGATGGAATTGTTGAAAGACTATGATGTGACCACCCAATATCATCTGGGTAAGGCCAATCTAGTGGAAGATGCATTGAGCCGGAAAGTGGTAAGCATGGGCAGTTTGGCCTATTTGAGAGTGTCAAGGCGGCCCTTGTCTAGAAAGTTTCAAACTATAGCATCCAGGTTTATGCAGTTTGGTGTTTTAGAAAAGGGTGGAGTGTTGGCTAGTATTGAGGTGAAGTCAACATTTATGGATGAAATCAAGGCCAAACAGTTTGAGGATGTGCAATTGAATAAAATCCAGAACAAGGTGGTGTCTGGTGAGGCTTCAGATGCCACACTTGATGCGTGTGCAGTATTGTGGTTTAGAGGGCGAGTATGCATTCCTCGGGTTGGTGATTTGATTCAGATATGCTAGTTGAAGCTCATGGTTCGCGATATTCTATTCATCCAGGTGTGTCAAAAATGTACCGGGACTTGAGGCAGCTTTATTGGTGGCCTGGGATGAAGAAGTATATAGTGGAATATGTATCCAAGTGTCACAACTGTCAGCAGGTAAAGTATGAACATAAAAGGCCTGCAGTTTTTCTCTGAAGAAAGCCCATTCCCGAGTGGAAGTGGGAGAGGATCACTATAGACTTCGTGGTAGGTCTTCCTAAGACCTTGAGAAGGTATGACTAAATCTAGGTTATAGTGGATAGGTAAACTAAATCAGCCCATTTTTATAACGACCTAATCCACCGCGAGTAGCACCCACACTAAATCCCTGGTGGGAGAACTAATAAATCAAGCCAACACTCAACCAAACTAAGAAGCTAAAAACCAAATTCAATAGATAAATCGAGATTCACATCTTAACTTAACAAAATAGTAAATCCTGCAAAAATAAACCCCTAGAATCTAAAAGTCGTGTACCAAAACTCTAAAACATGTCTAGAAGACAGGGATGCAACCCCCAAAAAAAGAAATCAGAGTCCAAACAAGGGACTAAAACAAGTAGAGGAATCCATGGTAGCCCGAAAGATGTAGCTCACCTTTGAATTCAGATGTTACCCGGATAACAAACAGCCACCGGAATATGCCCTGTACGTAACAAAAGAAGAGCAAGTGTAGTATCAGTACACAAGAACAACAGAGTACAGGTAGGATCATCGGCCAGTTCCAAGATACGAGATATGAACAGTTAACCATAACTTAGTAAAATAGAACAACATGTATAATAAGGTCAAGTACATATAAGTAAGACTCTCAGTCATCAACTTGACTCAACCACCATATAAGACATTGTCCAAACGAACAACCATATAATTAGCAAAACCAGACCACCCAAGGATCCCTAGGACATTGTCTATCGTGTATAATATGTAATCCTGATTTACTCAAGAAATCACCTGAACACTTACACATACCAACCCGGCCACTCATGGACCAACACATAATAATACATCACAACAAATAAGCACAGTTCACTCATAGAACCAACACACATAAAAATCAAACCCGTATCAGGTGTGGTACTCAAGCCAACCATAATGAATTTGTACCAGGCGTGGTATCTGATCCACCCAATGAATAACATATACCAGGCATGGTACCCGAGCCAACCGATAATCTGTACCAGGCGTGGTACCCAAACCAACCAAAGAATCACATACATCACAGCAATCACAACCACAATGAATAAAATACCACACTTGTACAACCAATAAGTATTTAAAATAGTTCATTGCATGCAATTGACACATAAGACATCTCTAACACTTATTCCTTTATCCCGAAACACACATGGTGCAAGTAATACTAAAGAAATAGTTATAATGCACACATCATGAATTTGGATTACAACAACCATCACCTACCTCAATTCAAGCCTGAATTCTCTACTGGACCAGAGCTTTTCCATTTCTTGAAACTTTAGCTTAATCGTGGTCTAAAAACAAGAATACAAACACATAATCAACTAAATGATCTATATCATCATGGATTACAACTTAATCCCAAACCCCAAGGCCAATTCCATGATCATTCCACCTCTCACAGGGTCTTTCCCCCATAAATTCACCTAATTACTACCAATTCCAGGGTTATGCCAGTGAATTACGATAAGGAAATCTTAAATAAACAATTTAAATCAATAACCCAAGGTTTTTCATCCCAACATTCCCCTTTTACACCAAAATATTTAATCTAGGTTAAGTTAAACCCTTCCCCAAGCCTATAACTAACGATTCTAAGCCATAAGAATCAAAGTACTAGTTTATGGGGATAAAAATACTTACTTTAGGGAAGAATTATAGTGGAAAGTGCTGAGAATCGCCCAAAATCACCACAGACTCCCCAAAACATTCTTGAGAAGTAATGAATATTTTTGGGGAAGTTTTTGCATTTAGAGAGACTAATCCCACTATAGCGGCCCAATCCCGCTATAACGGCACCGCCATATCAGAAGCCTCCCGCTATAGTGGAGTTGACTGCCTCTGACTCCCGCTATAGTGGGAATTTCTCCTCTATAATGGCATCACGGTAGCAGCATGTCACCCACTATAATAGGTGTATCAGGATAGAAACTCAAAAATCCTCCCAGTTTTGCCATTTTGCAACACACCCTCAAACCTTGATGTTCTAGACCAACCCCTTTACGTCAAGTTCGATATCGGGAGTTCTACTCACCCGAATTTATTTCTAAAAAGTCCTACAGATTCCTTAATGCCTTAGCTAATAGAAAAACAAGCTCAAACTTAATCATTATGCTGAATCCTTCTCAAGATTTCCCGAGACCTCATCTCGCTCAGATTTTTTCTAAGACTAGCCTAGCCCAAAATTTTCAACTCCCCAACCCAGAAGTTTTCTAACCCAATTTCTTGCACGATTAGCTCACCTATAACAACAGGAAGGGTCATTACAATAGATACCAATTTACCCATCGTTCATCCCCGAATGATCAAACAAGAAAACTGAACTAAATCAAGAAGAATGTAGTACCTGAATCCTCAAACAAGTGAGGGTACTTGTCCCGCATGTTCTTTTCAGTTTACCAAGTGGCTTCTTCAACCGGACGATGCTTCTATTGAACCTTTACTGATCTGATCTCCTTTTTCCTCAAATTTTGGATATCTTGATCAATAATAGCAATTGGCCTCGTACTAAAGGTCTTTATCTAGCAAGACTGAATCCCATTTGATGATGTAATCCCCATCCCCATGGTATTTCTTAGTATGGTTACATGGAAAACTGGATAAACCCCGGACAAACTGCACGGCAATGCCAACCTGTAAGCTACCAGCCACACACCTTTGAGAACCTCGAACGGACCAATGTACCGTGGGCTAAGCTTACCCTTCTTGCTAAACCTCATGACTCCTATCATAGGTGACACCTTTAATAGAACTTGTTCACCAACTTGAAAATACATGCCCCTTACCTTGGGGTCTGCATATTTCTTTTGTCTACTCTGGGCTGCCAACAACTTGGTCTAAATACCTCTTACTATTTTTTGGGCTTCCTTCACTAAATCAATACCTAGAGGCTTCACATCACCCTCCTCAAACCATCCTATGGGTGATTTACATACCCTCCCATAAAGTACCTTGAATGGTGCCATGTCAATATTAGAGTGATAACTGTTGTTGGATGAGAATTCACACAATGGCAAGAACTGGTCCCAATGAACCCCTAAGTCAATCACACATTCTCTTAGCATGTCCTCAAGCACCTGAATTGACTGCTCTGACTGACCATCTATCTGAGGATGAAAAGTTGTGCTAAAAGTAAGTTTGTGGCCCAATTTTTCGTGCAACTTGCCCAAGAATTTAGAGGTAAACTGTGTCCTCCATCTGAAATGATGGAAAGTGGCACCCTATGCAGCCTCACTATCTCCTTGACATAGATCTTGGCCAAGTGTTGTGAGTTATAATCCATCCTAACCAGAATAAAATGGGCCGACTTAGTTAGTCGATCCACGATGACCCAAATTGAATTATACTTTCCCAAAGTCTTAGGAAGATCCTCCAATAAATCTGTGGCTATCCTTTCCCACTTCCACTCCGGAATGGGCATCCTTTGAAGCAATACTGCAGGTCCTTGGTGCTCATACTTCACCTGCTGATAATTTTTACACTTGGACACATATTCAGCTATGTCTCTTTTAATCCTAGGCCACCAATAAAGTTACCTCAAGTCCCGGTACATTTTGGTCACACTTGGATGAATAGAGTATCTCAAACCATGAGCTTCAGCCAACATATTCTGAACCAAGTCATCAACATGAGGAACACATACCTATCCTCTGAACCATAGCACTCCACAAGTGTCAAGGGTGGTGTCTGAAACCTCGCCCGCCACCACCTTGTTTTGGAGCCTGTCTAATTGTACATCCTAGAATTGTTTGGCCTTGATTTCATCCATAAATGTTGACTTTACCTCGATACTAGCTAACACCCTACCCTTTTCTGAAATGCCTAATTGCCTGAACTCAGATGCTAGAGTTTGATTCTCTGAAGCCAAGGGTCGCTTTGACACCCCCCAAGCAAGCCAAACTGCCCATGCTAACCGCTTTCCAGCTCAATGCATCTGCCACCACATTGGCCTTACCTGAATGATACAAGATGGTCACATCATAATCTTTCAACAACTCCATCCACCTTCTTTGCCTCAGATTCAAATCCCTTTGTATAAACACATAATGCAGGCTATGATGGTCTATGAATACCTCACACTTGACACCATAAAGATAGTGCCTCCAGATCTTAAGTGCAAATACCACCGTTGCAAACTCCAAATCATAGGTTGAGTAATTCTTCTCATGAGGCTTCAATTTCCTCGAAGCATAGTGATGTGCTGGCATCCTACGGCGCATTTGACTCCTTTAACTAAGAATAATCATGAGTTTTCAAACAATCGTTGTTTTTTTTATGGTATTTGTGTTGTACTTGCAGGAAAAGTGAACAAAAATGGAAAAAGGAGAAAAAGATGCTGAAAATGGATCAATTGGTTCCTTGTGATGACTCACATGTTGAGTTATACATAAAACTTATTTGCCAAATGCGATTTACACTAAAATCATCAACTTACTAGAAGACAGCAAAATTTTGTGAGTTACAACGGTCAAGGAAATGGTCCGTTATTGACCAAAATGGACCATTCCTTGGACAATTTTCCAGAACCAGAAGCTATTAAAATTGGGCAGTTACAACACTCAAAAGAACAGACCATTTTGCCTCAAAGCGGACAATTTTGGAGTCCGTTTTCTGGATGCAACTTTCCTTTCCTAGACCAATCCAGATTTAATTTCTAATTGCCTATAAATAAGACTCTTAGGATATTTTTCCAGTACTTTGTTTCCAGCATATTTTGAATACTTTTCAATGCTCAAACAACAAAACATACGTTACTATCAATTGTTATTACGCTTTTGGAATATTTGCTCAAGTTTTATTGGAGAATTGAAGTAGGTTTTCCTATATTGTAAGGATTTCTCTTCTATTATGAATACCATTAATTTTTCTTCTTCTTTATTCATGAGTAGCTAACCTTCCCACAACTAGGGTTGTGGGATCTATGGCAAAAGTAGTAATCTAGGTTACGTGTGATAATGGGTTCGGATTATATGCTCATACGTTGTTAATCCTACATTTTCTATCATTTTCTAATGGTTGCAAATATTAGAACAAGTCTAGGTTTGATTACCTTGAACAAAGGAATTAAAACCCAAAAAATTGGATCAACAACAAGGATTCGGGACTACCAACCCCCATTTAATGATTGATAATTTAGCGAGATTAATCTACTTGAAGTCTTAATTGAATTGTAGAATTGTATCTTTTCAAGTTTGAAAGAATTGAAAAGAAAAGCGTCTTCTTGGTTGAGAAACGATTAGGCGTACAAAAGAATTCAATCACTTAGTGTTTTACATATGAAATGAATCCATTGAATCACTAACCCAAGGTTGTTCACTAAGCCATGGTGAACACATCCCTAGTTCATCTCTAATATTGATTGTACTCATTAAAATTTATTGTTTGTTAAGTGAATTATTCAAAGAAGCAATCAAATATTGATCACTACAAACCCCCCTATTACAGGAAATTATTGATTACTAGCCAACTAAGTTACTAACGACTTAATTTGTACCTTATTCCTTGTGGGATCGACCCCAACCTTGGTTGGGTTCTATATTTGACAAAGACCGCTTACGCTTCTTAACTGAGGTGTAATTTGGGCGTATTAAAGTTTGGCGCCGTTGCCGGGGAATACAGTTGTTCATAAAGTCTGGTGTGTTTAGTTGACTCTTAGTCATACTTTCCTGATTTACTTTTATTTGTTATTTTTGATTTGTACAGGGTACAGAGTTATGCATGCCAAGTACCCGATGCTCGGGTGAACCAATATTACCCTACGACCCCGAGCTTGCTAGAAATTAAGGCAAAACATGAATACACAACAACAAGAGGCATCAAGACTCGCTGTAGCTCAACAGGACCAGCAACACTTGAATGCTGATGATATTGAGGATGATACTGCGTTAGATGATCAGGCTAAAGTGGGTGATAGTAGAGAGGCAGATAATGTTGGTAATCTTGCTCCTGCCGAGCAATGGCTGCCACCGAGAGGTAGAGGTTGACAACAACCAAGGCAAGTTGCTTTGGATGATGATGATGACCTTGACTTAGATGGAGTTGGTGCTACGGGCGCCATTGTTCTTCCTCCATTAGCGTCGGGTGCTAAGTTTAATATCACCAGCACAATGATCTAGTTGTTAAATCTGAATGGGTTGTTTAGAGGTGTAGTTGGTGATGACCCTAACATGCATCTAATGAATTTTGTGGGGATCTGCAAATCATTTGAACTGCCGGGTGTGAGCCAAATAGCTATCAGGATTAGGTTGTTCCCATTGTCTCTGTCTGATGAGGCAACATTATGGTTGACATAGCTAACTCCGAATTCTATAAAAACCTGGGGTGAGTTGAAAAGAGCTTTCCTAGAAAGGTTCTTTCCTCCCTCTAGAATGTTACAGTTGAGGGACGAGATTAGTAATTTTTGATAGCAACCGTATGAGGCCTTACATAAAACCTAGCTGAGGTTTAAAAAGAAGTTGATCCAGTACCTAGACTATCAGTTGACAGATGGGTTTTTGATGCAAACATTCTACAGGTCCTTGAACTCAGCTACCAGGCCAATGCTTGATAATGCGGCAGGTGGAGCATTAATGAGGCTCACCTTTATTGATGGCACCAATATTCTGTACTGGCTCACCAAAACAAACAAAGCCTGGCATACCCAAGATTCAGAGGTAGCTGCTAGTACTTATACTATGGGTATGTCAGCTGAGCAGCGCAGAAAAGATGAAAAGCGGGACCAAGACATGGCCCATTTGAAGACACAAATGGACCTGTTGACTAAACACTTTTTGTCAGGTGGAATTTAGAAGGTAAAAGCTATAGGTGCACAGGGTAGAGCAACTAAGGCAGAATCTGATGAAGAAGCTAATTACTTGGGGGGTTTCCAGGCTTATGGCCAAGGAAACCAAGGTCGGAACAATTACTATGAAAAGCCGAGTTATAAGAATCGAGAGCAAGGTGATTGGAGGAGCAAGGATGATATAGGTGGATTGTATGTACCACCTGGGAATCATGATAAAACTAGCAGCAGTGCAGGGACTTCCAATATGGAAACCATGTTGGCTAAAGTGTTCGTGAAGGTGGACTCTATCGATGCTGGGGTACAGGAGATCAAGAGGGATCTATGTTTATTGAGTCAGCTAGTGGATTCACACTCTACATCTATTACACAGTTGGAGCACCAGATGGGGCAACTATCCACCACTCTGAACCCGTGAAAGAATGGAACCTTGCCTAGTGATACCATACAAAATCCTAGGAAGGACGGAAGTTGTATGGCTATCTCTACAAGGAGTGGAAAAGTCTTATCCGACCCACACCCATTGATTGAGATGCAAGAAAAGAGTGCAGAAGATGAGAATGAAATGGTAGATGATGACTTGGGCACTAATGATGCTCCAAAAGTAGGTGCTGAAAAATCTATTGTGGAAAAAGATTCTGAGCCTGTGATTAAACAAAAGGCAAGGAAGTTGAAAAACTTCCAACTATGATACCTAGGCCACCTCCTCCATTTCCGCAAAGGTTGAAGAAAAAGGCAGAAAATGGTAAGTTCCACAAGTTCATGACCATGCTCAAGCAGATATAAGTGAACATCCCACTGGTGGACGCTCTTGAGCAAATGCTCAGATACGCCAAGTTTATGAAGGACTTGATTTCCAAGAAGAGGTCAGTGAGCTTTGAGCCAGAAGATAACCTCCACCACTGTAGTACGATTTCTTTGAGATCGTTAGTGCAAAAAAAAAATCCAGGTGCTTTTACTGTTCCCTATACAATTGGGAAATTCAATTTTGAAAAAGCCTTATGAGATCTGAATGCTGCTATCAGTCTATAAGCAATTAGGCTTGGGAGCTCCCAAACCAACCACCATGAGGTTGTTAATGGTTGACCGTTAAGTAAAATGACTAGTGGGAATATTGTATGAAGTCTAGTGAAGATTGGCAATTTTATATTCCCAGCTAACTTTGTGATCTTGGAATGTGAAGTGGACTTTGAAGTTCTCATAATCTTGGGACGGCCATTGTTAGCCAGCGCAAGAGTGTTTGTCGACATAGAGAGAAATGAACTGACATTTAGACTGAATAATGAATTGGTTAAGTTCGATGTGTGTAAATCGATGAAGCCACCGAGAGACATGAGGGTGGTTTGAGTTATCAATATTATTGATGAAGCCCCTATGGATGTGCATATTGAGGAAAAGAGTGTTGTTGAGACCCTAGCTATTATGAGAATGATATTGGAATCACAAGAAGAGAAACCTGTAGAGGAAAGAGGTGAGAACAAATCAAGGAAAAGAAAAAATCGCAAGAGAACCAACAAAGAAAAGGAGTTAGAAAGAGTGAAGAAGTTGTCTTGAATAGCTGAGGAGCCGATAAAAGAGAAAGTTAGAGCTCAACTGTCTAATGTTGCTTGAACCTGTTCCAGAGACTATTCCTGCCTTGGAGACCCTGACGGTCTACAATATTGTACCAAATTCTGAGGCCTAAGGGCTTCACAGGTATTCCTTTCTCTCACAGTTTAGTTTCCATATATGTATATTGGGGACAATGCATGAATTTAAGTTGAAGGTGTTGGGATACCTGTGAGAAGGGTTTCTATTTCCGTGTTTCTTTTCCCTTTGGTGTGCTATCTAGTAGAACCGTCATGTTTAGGTTGTTGTTTAAGTTCTGTTTGTGTTGTGTTGTGTTGTCTATAGCAAGCCTGGCTTTTTGCAAGTAGGAATAAAAAGGAGCCCCCTCCGAAAAATATTGAATTTGTACTTATGTGTGAAGTGGTTAACTGTTCTGGATCCCTGAATGTCATTGTATGCTTGTGATTGTAATAATTGTGCTTAAGCCGAGCTGTTGTTTTGATAGTTAGTAGTGGTATGGTTTCATGGTGCCATGTGTGAGCTTATTATTACAAATTCTTACTCTGTGCATGCATCTAGAACTTGCCCGGCCTATTCTGTTAAGTTCGAAGTTAGTTGCTTAGGAAAGGATCACAGGCCCTTTTTGTGTGCAGTCCATTTAGCCTAAAAGACCATCCAAATGTAAATAACCCCTTTGATCCCTGTTTGATCCAAAGTTAACTTTGTTCTTTCGATAATCTCTTACCTTTCCCTTTTAACTTTGAATCTCTATTTTGGCCCTGGTCTCTCCTTGTACATCGTTCACCTCAACTCAGGCAATTAGCCTGAGTTGAGGGTGGCTACTATAGAGGTACAAGATAAGAAAAATGGGGTTGTGCTTAATTGGTTGTTGTTGGGATATAAAGTGCAGGTGTGTGCCAAAGGAAAAGACAGAAAAAAACTAAAAAAGAAATGAAAAAGAAAGAAAAAGAGTTATCAAGTTAAAAAGGTCACACCTATATCAAGAAATAAGGAAATCAAAGGTGATTAAGAGTAGATAAAATAAGGTTGAGTGGAAATAATAGGTCGATGATTACAAGGAGGGTTTAGTCATTATTCCCCAAATTTATCCTACCAGCACCCGAAGCCTCATTACAAGCCAAAAAAAGCCCTGTAGTGATCCTGAGCGGCTTTTTGAAAAACTAAAATAGAATAGCAAGGGCAAGCCTATGGCATCGCCTGTGCATGGTTTGAAATCATATGCGAGTGTGAGCGTCTTACTTAGTCCCAAATCTTGTGAGTGGGACTTCTTTATGGTAAGGGCATCGGGATTTCTGTATTATTTACTGATTGTTGGGATAGTTGTTGTGTGTATGTAGAGTATTCAATCATATCGGAATGACATGCTTGGATCCTTACAAGTTAATTTTTTCAAACACGTGTATAGTACTGGGGGGTCTTGGTTTAAATTGATTAAACTGTTGAATGGCCATGGTTTGCTAGAGATATGTTGGTTGTATTCTTAGTCGAGTCATCTCTTTTTTTTGTCTTGTTTCTTGAGGACAAGCGAATGCTCTAAGTTGAGGGTATTGATGTGCCAGCATCCTATGGCGCATTTTACTCCTTTAACTAAGAATAATCGTGAGTTTTCAAGCAACCGTTGTTGTTTTGATGGTATTTGTGTTGTACTTGCAGGAAAAGTGAATGAAAATGGAAAAAGGAGAAAAAGATGCTGAAAATGGCTCAACTGGTTCCTTGTGACGACTCACATGATGAGTTGTACATAAAACTCATTTGTCAAATGCGATTTACACTAAAATCGTCAACTTACCAGAAGACAGCAAAATTTTGTGAGTTACAACGATCAAGGAAATGGTCCATTGTTGACCAAAATGGACCGATCCTTGGACCATTTTCTAGAACCAGAAGTTTTTAAAACTGGGCAGTTATAATGCTCAAAAGAACGGACTGTTTTGGAGTCCATTTTCTGGATGCGACTTTTCTTTCCTAGACCAATCCAGATTTAATTTCTAATTGCCTATAAATAGGACTCTTAGGGTATTTTTCCAGTAATTTGTTTGCAGCATATTTTGAATACTTTTCAATGCTCAAACAACAAAACATACGTTACTATAAATTATTCTTACGCTTTTGGAATATTTGCTCAAGTTTTATTGGAGAATTGAAGTGGGTTTTCCTATATTGTAAGGATTTCTCTTCTATTATGAATACCATTGCTTTTTCTTCTTCTTTATTCATGAGTAGCTAACCTTCCCACAACTAGGGTTGTGGGATCCATGGCAAAAGTAGTAATCTAGGTTACGTGTGACAATGGGTTCGGATTATATGCTCATACGTTGTTAATCCTACATTTTCTATCATTTTCTAATAGTTGCGAACATTAGAACAAGTCTAAGTTTGATTAGCTTGAATAAAGGAAATAAAACCCAGAAAATTGGATCAACAAAAAGGATTCGGGACTACCAACCCCCATCTAATGATTGATGCTTTAGCGAGATTAATCTACTTGAAGTCTTAATTGAATTGTAGAATTGTATCTTTTCAAATTTGAAAGAATTGAAAAGAAAAGCGCCTTCTTGGTTGAGAAATGATTAGACGTACGAAAGAATTCAATCACTTCATGTTTTGCATATGAAATAAATCCATTGAATCACTAACTCGAGGTTGTTCATGAAGTCATTGTGAACACATCCCTAGTTCATCTCTAACATTGATTTTACTCATTAAAAGTTGTTAATTGTTACGTGAATTATTCAAAGAAGCAATCAAATATTGATCAGTACAACCCCCCCCCCATTACCAGAAATTATTGATTACTAGTCAACTAAGTTACTAACGACTTAATTTGAACCCTTATTCCCTGTGGGATCGACTCTAACCTTTGTTGGGTTCTATATTTGACAACATCGCTTACGTTTCTTAACTGAGGTGTAATTTAGGCGTATCACGTAGGCTATGACATTCATGTCTTGCATCAACACATCACCAAAACCTGAATATGATGCATCATAAAATACAATAAAGTCCTTACCTTCAACCGACAGTGATAGAATAGGAGTTGTAGTCAAAAGTGTCTTGAGCTTTTGAAAGCTCTCCTCACACTTGTCAGACCAAATAAATGGTACTTCCTTCCGAGTCAACCTTTTCAAATGAGTAGTAATGGAAGCAAAATTCTTTTGAAACCTGTGATAATAGCTGGAAAGACCCAAAAAACTCCTAACCTCAGTCACAAAGCTAGGTCGAACCCAACTCTTAACAGCCTCAATCTTCTAGGGATCTACCATCACCCCCTTTTCCGAGACCACATTTCCTTAGAAGGCAATCAAACAAACCAGAATTCGCATTTCAAAAACTTAGCATACAATTCTTTTCTTTCAAAATTCCTGAAATAATACAAAGATGCTCTGCATGCTCCTCCTTACTCTTGGAGTAAATCAAAATGTCATCTATAAATACAATCACAAAGGAATCCAGGAATGACTTGAAGACACCATTCATCAAACTCATGAAAGCCGTCGGCGTATTGGTCAACCCAAATGACATTATCAGGAACCCATAATGCCCATATCGAGTAATGAAAGCCGTTTTAGGTATATCCTCAAACCTAATTTTTAGTTGATGGTACCCTAACCTCAAGTCAATTTTGGAACACACTGAAGCACCATGTAACTGGTTACAAAGGTCATCTATGCGGGGCAAAGGATACTTATTCTGGATGGTAACCTTGCTCAACTGCCTATAGTCTATATACATCCTCATGCTACCATCCTTCTTTTTAACAAACAAGACCGGAGCACCCCAAGACAAAGCATTGTGATGAATAAATCCCATATCAAGAAGTTTCTGCAGCTGAGTTTTGAGTTCCCTCAACTCAGCTGGAGCCATTCGGTAAGAAGGAATAGAGATTTGGCAAGTGCCCAGATCCAAATCTATACAAAAATCAATATCCATGTCCAAAGGCATACCAGGCAAATCTGTAGGAAATACCTCCTGAAATTTAGAAACCACAGGGACTGACTCAATAAAAGGGGACTCTGCACTAACATCTCAAAGATGAGACAGGAAGGCTGAACACCCCTTCCCCACTAGATTTCTAGCCCGAGCAAAGGATATGATCTTCGTTGGCCTAGGCCTATACACACCTTCCCACTCTAGTCTATCCATACCCTACATCTCTAGAGTTACTATCTTAGAATTACAGTTTAACACAATCTGATAAGGAGACAACCAAGTCATACCCAAAATAATATCAAAATCCAGCATATCCAATATAACCAAGTCTACCCAGTCTAAAAATCCATAAACACCACAGAGCATAAACGATATACATGGGTCACTACCACAGACTCCCCAACCAGAGTAGAAACATGAATAGGAGAATCAAGAAAATCACAAATCAAATCCAGACCCAAGGCAAATCTAACTGATACATACGAATAGGTGGAACCCGTATCAAATAAAATAGAAGCCATCTGGTCACAGACTAGAATAATACATGTTATCACGGCATTGGATGCCTCAGCCTCAGACTTTCCCGGAAAAGCATAGCAATGAGCCCTATCATAAATTCTGGCAACCTCCCTACCAGGCTGCACTCCCTCCTTCCTTGCATTACTGTTACCTCGATTTCCACCGCGGCCTCCCTGATTATTACCTCTCCCTACCTATGGATAACCCCTACCATTACCACCTCTGCTTTCTGGAACCACAGCCTTGGTCTGTTGTTGCACCTGATTACCTGTCTGCCTAAGAGGGAATTCCCTCTTGAAATAACCCAGATCACCACAATGAAAACATCCTCGCTCAAGGGAGGGCCTGTTTGCAGAAGAATAAGAGGCCATTTGGCCTCTAGTAGCTAGAGACTGGTGAATGGCCCCTGACTGACCACCGGTAGAAGCTGGCAGGGCTAACTGAATAGAGCAAGCCGAATGAACATGCTGGCTGAGACCTCTAGAATAAGAGCCACTAAAATTACCCATACTCTTGGACTTTTTAGCTAATACTTTAGCCTGCTCAACCTGCTTAAATCTCTCTAGTTTATTCACATAGTCAGTCACCTCATTAAAGCTCTTCCCTGTCGAAGTCATGCGAACAGACAGAAGTTGCAAATCAGTATTCAAGACCTTAAAGTACAAAAGAATCCTATCCTTCTTAGTGCCCAACAGCTAGGTAGCATAGCAAGACAAGGCATGAAACTTAGCCTCATAAGCTGTAATAGACATACTGCCCTATTCAAGGGACAGAAACTCATCCTTCTTGCGATCTGAGAGTACGGGGCATATATTTCTCCAGAAATAAGGCATGAAATTAGGCCCAAGTCATCAAAGGCAAAACTGATGAATGACACTTCACATGGGCCCTCCACCACTGCTTGGCATCACCCTGCAGCTGAAAAGTCACAAACTTTACCCTATGTTGTTGTACAATACCCAACTTATGCAATCTCTCATAACAATCCAAAATAAACTCGAAAGCATCCTCATTCTTTGTACCATGGAATGACGGAGGTTTTAACTTCAGGAACTTAGTCAACAACTCATGTTCAATCCCGATAATGACATGGACTAACACCAAAAGGAAGAATATATCTGTACCCAAAGCTTCATCTATCTTGGGAGCTATGGCAATAGCTAGATGGGCACTCGGAACCTGAGTCGTTGGCATCATGGGGATGGCCTCAGTACCTGCTAGCCTACTCAAAAATGCCAACACCTGCTGAATGACCTCAGAAGACATAGGAGGAAAGACTGCACCTCCAACCGATGTTGCCACCTCTTGTTCCGCGCCATCCTCGTGTATTGCCTCAATATCCTCAACATGATCCTGGGATGGGAGAGGGGTCGCCGGCCTCTACTCAACCACTACCTGAGCTCCACCCCTGGCAGGTGTTGCTCTCCTTCTTCCTTTGCCCCTACCTTGCCCTCGTGTCGCCGGTCCCACAACTAGAACTGCTGCCCTCGCTCCATTTCATCTAGTATTCACCATCTATGGACAAAAGAATGAAGAACGTCATATACCAATTTGGATCACTACATACCAATTGGAATCAAGTTATAGCATGAAGGAAGAAAGAAGGGATAGTTTCTTAAAGTCTTTTACCCTCTCGAAGAAAAGTATAGACGTTTTCGTACCGTTCCGCAAGACTCTACTAGACTCATTTTGGTATGACAAAATAAATGAACCTAGGGCTCTGATACCATATTTGTCATGACCTAAGTTGTTGCTAGTGGCACCCACACTACACCCCTGGTAGAGAACCAATTAATCAAGCCAACACTTAACCAAACTAAGCAGCTAAAAATCAAATTTAATAGATAAACCGAGATTCACATCATAACTAAACAAAATAGTAAAACTTGCGGAAATAAACTCCTAGAATCTGAAAGTCATGTACCAAAACTCTAAAACATATCTAGAAGACAGGGATGCAACCTTTAAACAAAAGAAATCCAAGTCCGAACAAAGGACTACAACAAGTAGAGGAATCCATGGTAGCCCGAAAGATGTAGCTCACCCTTGAATTTAGATATTGCTCGGATCACAATTGAGGTCTCGAAATAACCACCGAAAAATGCTTTATACTCAATAAAAGAGCAAGTGCAGTATCAGTATACAAGAATAAAAGTGTACTGTTAGGATCATCGGCTAGTTCCAAAATATGAAATATGAACAGTTAACCATAAATTAGTAAAACAGAACAACATGTATAATAAGTTCAAGTAAATATAAGTAAGACTCTCAGTCATCAACTTAACTCAACCATCATATAAGACATTGTCCAAACGAACAGCCATATCAATAGCAACCCAGACCACCCAAGAATCCCTAGGATATCGTCTATGGTGTATAATATGCAATCCCAATTTACTCAAGAAACCACCTGAACACTTACACATACCAACTCGGCCACTCATGGACCAACACATAATAATACATCACAACAAATAAGCCTAGTTCACTCATAGAACAAACACACATAAAAATCAAACCCGTACCAGGCGTGGTACTCGAGCCAACCATAAAGAATCTGTACCAGGAGTGGTACCTGAGCCAACCAATGAATAACCTTTACCAGGTGTGGTACCTGAGCCAACTCATAATGTTTATCAGGCATCGTACCCGAGCCAACCAAAGAATCACAGACATCACAGCAATCACAACCATAATGAATAACATACCACACTTGTACAACCAACAAGCATTTAAAACAGTTCATTGCATGCAATTGACACTTAAGACATCTCTAACAATTATTCCTTTATCCCGGAACACACATGGTGCAAGTAATACTAAATAAATAGTTGTAATGCACATATCATGAATTTGGATTACAACAACCATCACCTACCTCAATTCAAGCCTGAATGCTCTACTAGACCATAGCTTTCCCGTTTCTTGAAACTTTTGCTTGATCGTGGTCTAAAAACAAGAATACAAACACATAATCAACCAAATGACCTATATCATCGCGGATTACAACTTAATCCCGAACCCCAAGGTCAATTCCATGGTCACTACACCTATCCCAGGGTCTTTCCACCTTAAATTCACCTAATTACAACCAATTTCATGGTTATGCTAGTGAATTATGGTAAGGAAATCTTAAATAAACAATTTAAACCAAGAAGAACCCAAGGTTTTTCATCCCAACATTCCCCTTTTACACTAGAAAATTAAACCTAAGTTAAGTTAAACCCTTCCCCAAGCTTATAACTAATGATTCTAAGCCATAAGAATTGAAGTACAAGTTTACGGGGAAAAAAATACTTACCTTAGCGAAGAATTATGGTGGAAAAGTGCTGAGAATTGCCCAAAATTGCCACAGGCCTCCCAAAATATTCTTGAGAAATAATGAATGTTTTTGGGGAAGTTTCTGCATTTACAGTGACTAATCCCACAATAGCATTCCAATCCTGCTACAGTGGCACCACCATAGAGGAAGCCTCCAACTATAACGGAGTTGACCGCCTCTGACTCTCGCTATAGCGATAATTTCTCTGCTATAGCAGCATCGCAGTAGTAGTATGTCACCCGCTATAGCAGGTGCGTCAGGACAAAAACTCATAAATACTCCTAGTTTTTCACATTTTGCAACACACCCTCAAACCTTGACATTTCAGACCAACCCCTTTACGTCAAGTTCGATATAGGGAGTTCTACTCACCCAAATTCATTTCTGAAAAGTCCTACGGACTCCTTAATGCCTTAGATAAGAGGAAAAAAAGCTCAGACTTAATTATTTCTCCCAATCTTTCCCTGAATTGCCCTAGACCTCATCTTGCTCAGATTTTATCCGAGGCTAGCTTAGCCTGAAATTTTCAACTCCCCAACCCAGAAGTTTTTTACCCCAATTTCTTGAATGATTAGCTCACCCATAATGACAGGAAGGATCGTTACAATTTTATTCTGGTTAGAGTGGATTACACCTCTAAACAGTTGGCCAAGATCTACATCAAGGAGATAGTGAGATTACATGGGGTGCCAGTTTCTATCATTTCAGACAGAGGTACGCAGTTCACTTTAAAATTTTAGGGCAGGTTGGGCGAAGAGTTGGGCACCTAACTCACTTTTTGCACAACCTTTCATGCTCAGACTAATGCAAAGTTGGTAACGCTCAAACGTACTCTCCTATTAGGAGGTATCGACGATTATCAAAGCAAAACACATTTATAATTCCCAACGGATGTCGGGGTCAATCCCACAGGGAATTTAGAGTTTAGCCTAGGTGATTATAAAATAAAATTCACAACAAAAGTGAGTAATATAAAAAAGGGGGAAATTGGGAATCTGTCACAATTTTGTAATTCAACAAAATAAAGCAATAAAGTAAAATGGGGTGTAGATAATAGAGAGGACAACTAGGGATGTGTGTCAAATAGGACTGAAACAAGGGATAGGGTGAATGATTATTCATGTAAATTCATGCTAGACAACATGGGTAACCTTGGTTTTAGGTATTGTTATTTATCTTTCGATCAACAACCATATATTCAATAGCCTTAAGTCAAGCACTATTGATTAATCAATAAACAACCAAGCTATTGTTTAGAGAGGTCATACTATTTCTAGCTTTAGACCCTTAAGTGGGTGATTCCGTCAATTTGATCTATTTCTAGACTCAATCTAAATAGAAGCCCAAGTTCCTACTAGCGATTTCACATCTGAAGCTATGATTTCTTCTTTCAAGCAAAATCATAACCAAGTAAGGAAAATCAATGTTTGCAACCACTAATTTTAGAGTTAAAATATGGTGAAATCACTAGACCCATATTAAATAAGCATTTATAAGCAAGAATTAACAACACCCACACCCATTTATCAAGTACCCATCATCAACACATCCCTAGATAAGAGGTTTAGCTACTCATGCTTAAGGAAAGAGATATACCAAATGGGTAATTCAATTTCCCTTCCATTCAAGCTAAATTTCTCAATATCCAAGCTCAATTTGTACACAAATGGTGGTTCTAAGAAGTAGGAAGAAGGAATTGTGAGAAACCCTCTTCTTGTTCTTAGAAGGAAAACTTGTTCACAAAGCTAAGAAGAATTCTAAAACTCAGTACTAGCTGAACTTTTTACAATTGTGCCTAAATTGGGTATAAAAACATTCCCAAGACATCATATAATTTTGGACAAAAATGCCCTTCGGGTGGTGTGCAGTGCGATGTACAGTTCATACGTCATAATGTGCACATTGCACACACACCTTCTTCAGTGATCAGTGACTCAGGCAACTTGGGGAGCTCTATGCGAAGGGAGTGTGGTTCGCACAAGGCATTGTGTGTGTCGCACAACGACCGCACCCCTCAACAAATTCTTCAGTTGACTTACATCTTCATGCAGTGGAAGGTGTGTTCTGCACCAAGCCAAGTGCGTGTCGCACAAGGGCCGCATCTCTCAGCAGAATCTTTGTCTTGTTTGCTCACTTCACACTTCACTCTTTTTTGGATTTTTTTGGGTTCATTTCCTTATTTTTTATTTTTGATCATAAGTACCTGCATTGACATTAATAAAGGCCATAAGAACCTCTAAATCTTATCAAAACATAGCAATAATTCATGAGTAAAGGCTCAATAAGTTGGTAGATTACCAACTTATCAAACCCCCAAACTTGAACTATTGCTTGTCCTCAAGCAAGATACTCACAAGGTAAGGAATGAATTATGCTCTAGACTCAATCAAGTCACAAAAGACTACTCTATTCTAAAAAAATAACTAAGAAAAATAATAAACACAAAGACTCAAGTACATTGCTCATCTCAATTTGAACCACCCCAATATCAAGGCAATTTGTCATGTCAGAACCATTTCAAAAGGCTTCATTTCTCATTCAAAATCAAGGAAATTTTGTCATTCAAAACAAGATACAAAGCTTCTCAAGTCATTGGCATGGACCATCAAGGTTTGCCTCAAGATTTTCCACACAACTTGTCTCATTCATTCTTCTCAATTGAAATAGAGACTTCATGATTCAATTGAGTGCATGATACCACTCACCAAAAGAGAGAATCCCACTCACAATCATGCAATTCACAAAACAAAGGGATTATAGAGAACCAAGAATACTCTCACTCTCTCAAGGAAGTTCAAGTGCACACATGCCGGACCATAGGCTTACCCTTCATGTAAATCGCCACTAATGTAGGGTAGCCAAGGTTGGAATTACCAAGGACTTGCAGGTTACGATGTTTGCTTGGGCTAAGGTGAGGATTTCATTTGGTTCAAGTGACTACACCTCTCTAATGGTCTTTGTTATCATTTCAAACATCGCTCACATTTTTGACTTTGACTTCACCTTATTTCTCTCTCACACAACCCAAGCTTCTCCTTTTCAATCATGATCATTCAAAACTCCTTGTATCACCTTCATATGGTAGCACCAATTCTTTCTTTTCATTTTGCTCATTTGATTGAACTTTTGGAACAAATTTTTCAATTCAATTTCAAGGTGCTACTTTGCACTTTAAGTGCATCCTTTTTTTCTCCTCTTTGATCACATACACCTCCAAACATAGGCATTTGCCTATGTTGTCTTTTCATTCCCCCCCAAACTTAGGCTTTTAGCCTACTTTTCACTTTCAAGCAATTAGGGAGGACGGATGCCAAAATAGAGGTTCCAAAAAGGTCAAGGTGTTAAACAAGGTGCCGAAGAACGGCCACAAGCTCAAAGAGGTTCACTAGGATTGATGTCGAGAGAGGTCATTTGGGTGAAGTGGCTATCAAAAAGGGCCTAAGATCATTTTCCAAGCTCGGTCACACCTAGAATTTCACCTTGAATCACATTCAGGGCAAGTTCTAGATGACACATACGCATAAGAATTAAGGTAAAGCCTCACCACACAGGGCATCATGTCACAAGATTTCTTTCATTAGTCTCAAAATCAATTGGGACAAATGACTTTTGACAAGCTATTCCGAGTTCATTACACACTCGTTTGTGAATTGATCAAGCTAAAATGAGAGTGTGCAAGTCATGATAAGAGAATATTTTCCTCAAAAATTCATTTTCCCTCTTCCCTTTTATTTTCAAAAACGTCTTACCAAGGAAAAAGATTTTGGTGGGTCCATTTCGAGACAAGTAACCTACGAACTCAAATTTAAACTAAAACTTGGCATTTTCCCTTAAGAAAGTTTCCTCTCAATCTATCATAGGGAAACACCAACCTGGTTCGACACTAAAAATAAAAGAAAAGAAAAAGAAAATAAAGAAAAGATTTTTGCTCCTTGGGAAAGAACCGTGATATTAAGAAAACCCGTGGAATTTATTGCTAAGCTACTATTAACAAAGCAATAACGAAATTTTTTGCGCTCATAAATCATTCCAGAAACAAACCTCGGCGTAGGCTCTTAGCGCATTTGCAAGGCACGGGTAGCAAGATAATGGAATCGTGTAAGAATAACCTGGCACACAACCAAAAATTAAAAATCAAGCCCGGCAAGGGCATAATTAAGCTAAAAAAAGACAAACAAAAATAGCCGGTAAGGGAAATGTCATCACAATCATCCAAAATATGCCCGACAAGGGCCAAATCAAATCTAGCAAGAGAAACTAAGAATGTCAACAAGGCCCGACAAGGGAAATAGAAATATCTCAAGCCCAATCACAGCCAACCAAAAGCAATAATAATAAAGAGCACCCCCTCCCATCAAAAGAAGTATTGACCTCAATGCTGCAAGCTCAAGTAATGGGAAAGGGGGTGCAACACTCCCTGGAGGACTATGCCTCATCATCATCAGTTGTGGCCTCATCATCTGCAGTCTGTCCACTAGGACCTGCACCACCCTTTCGAGATTGCGCAGTAGTCATGGACTCACGGAGAATATGCTAAAACTCTGGGTCCTGATCATCGTCTAGCAAGTCATCCTCATCACCAGGCAACTCCTTCGCATCATCCGCAAGGGATGCAAACAAGTCATCCAGAGGACCATGAATGGTACGAGGTGGTGGCAAAAAGCTCAAATCTGCCTCTATTCCGGATCCTTACCTTTCTCCTTATCAAGGTCCTTCCGGAGTGTTTTGACGGATCCCTCAATGACATCTACCCTTTTGCAAAGATTTGACACAATATCCACAACACTCTTGATGGCCCTCTGGACCGCCCTATCAATCAACCTGGTAGATCAGTTGCTAAGTCCCTCAATTGCCTCTCATGTTTATATGTTTTGTCAACCATATCTTGGAGGCCACTCTTAGTTAATGGTCTTCTAGGTGCAGTGGAGGTGGGTGTGGGTGCCTCTGAGGTAGACTAAAGAGAAGAAGGAGCATTCTTTTTAGTATCTGAGTCATCAACTTCAACATCTACCGATGTCTCTACCCTACAACTTTTGAAATGAAGAGCATCCCTGTCTGTTTTCTTATCAAGATCCAACACACCAGCGGTAAGAGTAGGAAAGTTACAGGTGAAATAAGGAATGCCAGCGTGTGCACATAGTTTACTGATTAGCACTGGAAAGGGAAATCTATGAGCCTTCATTTTGATCACTAAGGCAATAACCTCGCCAAAATTAATGTGATACCCCACCATGATTGAGGCTACCAGAATGGCCCCATCATGGGTGACCTTTTGGTCATTCTGAGAAGGTATAAAATGATAGCGAACAAAATCATACCAAAGGCATGCCTCAAAGTGTAGTCCGGTGTGAGATTTCACCCCCAAGAGTAGCCCAGAGAGGTGAGTTAGGAGCAATGATCAGAGCAGCCCATTCCAAAGGTTTGCTCTTGGAAAGTAGCTTGACCATTAGGTCAGGGGATGGTTCAATTGGAGTGCTCCAATAGATGGCATTAATTGCAGCTGGAGTGATCCAGATTTCCTTACCCCGAACAATGATTGAATCCAACGCGTGGAAAGTTTCACAACCTCTTTTATAGCCTTTAGCATCTTGTGTGGCTTGGTATGAGGCAAAGAATTCTCGGACTAGCTCCTTGTAATAGTTTTCGGGAACCTCCTGAAATGGTTGCCACTGACGGTTAGCAAACTAATTTAGGATGTTGGGCAGGTTATCCCCCACCGCATCCAGTTTGAAACTCTACTACATGTTAAAGGACATACCCATGTCACGATCATAAATCACCCCCATACCTTCCACTCCAAACCGAACTCTCTCCTCCTCTGAGGCTTGGGTACGGAAAGATGAGACTTTCTTCTTCCCTTTTGAGGTTGGATTGGAGGAAGAGGGAGTTGGTGGCCTTCGCGAACTTCTATCAGCCTTTCCCCTGCTAGAAGATATGTTCTGCACGAGAAGATTGTGAGCCCAAAAACAACAAAAATAAAATCTTTTTATATTTTTGTCATATGTGAAAGAAAAAGATCAAAAAGAAGTTAACAAACTACAAAGGATGGAATGCAAAAGAGTAGCAAAACAAAGTAGGTGATTGTTAGTTTGTGCGAACCATGTGCGAACCGCACTGGACAGAGTGCGCATCGCATATGGCTTTGCACAAGCTAAAAGAACTTTCAGGGAAGTCTTCCTCGAGGTACGAAGTGTTGTGCATTTTGCATGATCCAAGGTGTGCATCGCACCTCCTGATAGTAGGCTGGAACTAATTTTTCAACAGGAGTGGTGCCTTGTGCGAACCGCACATCAAGATCCATGCAGCACATGTGAAATGCACAAAGGCACAATTAGAATTTTTGGTTCCTTATGTTCTTGTGAATTACGCATGTGATTCGTAGAGCAAGATTTGCTTTACGTACTTGGCACCAAGCAACAACCAACAATTTTAACCAAGGGGGCAAGGGATATCATGACCACACAATTGCTCGAGTACTCAGACTTCACCGGGCTTCCATTGACAAAACCAACAAGCAAAAGAAAACTCAACGATTTTCCTTAAGAAGGATATTACCCCGTCTATCATCGAGAATATCAAGCCTTCAATTACTTAATTGGGCACACAATTCACAACAATAATTACCTCCACACACAAGGTCATACACCCAATAAAAGTTTTCAATAAAGAACATGGGTATACGATTAGCAATAATTTTCAGCCCAAACAATAAATTTCGACCAAACCTCATGAAAAATGACGATTTTCCCTTAAGAAAGACATCACCCATTCTATCATTGTGCTAAATCATGCATTATTCACAAGTGGGTTACTCAAACTTCACTCCAAACACAGATTTCAAGGCTAAAAATCACTACCCTTCAACATGCATAATCACATAACAAGTTCAACCAAGTTGATCCTAAGCAAAACCCACAATACAATTTAAAATAAGGGACCCAAAATTTTTGTATCTCACCCAAAATCAACATGGCTATTCTAACAAGTATGATTTACACTATGAGTTCCCAACCTTTATAAAAACATGTATTTAACATCGAGGAACTTACCACAAGTGAAGATTAGGATGAGGCATAAAAATTGAAGCTTTTGGAGAGCAACAATGGTGACCATAATTTCGCCCGGAGTCACGATGTGTGGAGATGGGTGATGAGGAGGTGGAGAGTTTTGGGTGAGAGGAGGAGAAGATTTTGGAGAAGTTTGAGGGATTTGTGGAAGGTTTTGGGAGAGAATTTAAGAAGTTTAGGAGAAAATATGGAGAAAGAGGAGAAGGGTGGCGGATTTAAAATGGAAAAAAAGAAGAAAATTGGCCGGGTCAGTCTCCAGGTCGGGTCAATCAATGGGTTAGGTCAAATAAAAATTGAATTTTACCTCTGGTGCACCGTGACGTGCGGTTCGCACAAGATCTTGTGCGAACGCATATCATTTAGCACCTCACCTTTTTATTCCCTTAATTAGCCTGGGCTCTTGCTTCAACATGCGTTGGAGGTGTGACGTGCATATGGACTCATGCGGAATGCACAGCCCATCGCACATCTCCTCCTATTGTCTCTTTTCTTCCCAGCCTTCTGGTTTGACATGCGATAGGTCGTGCGACATGCACAATAGCTCGTGCGATCTGCACGGTCTTTTGCACATCCCATTTTTGCCATGTTTTGCACTTCTCCATGCATCCCTAAAACAAACCAAAACAACAAGGGATAACCAAAAACAAAGTAAAGAAACTTGGGTTGCCTCCCAAGCAACGCTTGATTTAACGTCGCGGCTCGATGATAGTACCTCAACCCCAGTCATTCTTAGGGTTGGTGATGGTATCACTTGGAAGCATCCCCTTCATCCTCGGGTTCATTTTGGTAGAAAGGTGGTCCATTTGAGCCTTAACATTCTTGATTGAGGCTGAGTGAGAGCTCACAATTTGATGAAGTGTTGAAACTTTACTTTTTAGCTCACTCACTCTGGTATTCGTTGTATCCACCTTCTTGAGAATCAAGGACAACATTTCCTCTATCTTGGAATGCCCAGGGTTTCTTGTGGCTGGCTGGTAGAGAGTGTCCACTTTGTTTGGAGGCACATAGGGGTTTAAGATCCGATGATTATATCAATCACCATCTCTGTCTCTTTCTCACCAATTTCCATCTCTTTCCTTATCTCGAATCCAACCTTGATTCTCTTCTCATGGGCAATAATACCCGAGATGAGAACCTACTGATACAAAGCAAATCTTACCATCAACCACAGTCATGAGCTCATCATCACTAGTTTTAATCTCTAGTGCACTTAAAGCATTCACACCCTTAGCACATTCGGCTCTCATCACATGCTTAGCCATCAAGTCGATTTGAGTCATCATTTTGGCCATGGTCTCATCCCTCTCTTCATGTCTCTTTCTCATTTCATTTGTTAAGATATATAAGGGTATGACCGAGGTAGGAACATCTGTCTCCCTCGTGTGCCAAGCTTGATTGGTTTTAGTCATCCTTTCTAGAAAGGTCGAGGCAAAAGGATATTATAGATCCATGAAGGTGCCACCTCCAAGATTGTTGGCGATGGACATGTTCATCGAGTTCAAGAATCTAAATAAGCTTCGTAGCAAGACATTGTCTGGGAATCCATGGTTAGGACATAACACGAGCTTCTTCTTAAATCTCACCCATACCTCATGCAAGGGCTCATCAGGAAGTTGGCGAAAGTTGGTAATTTTATCCCGCAGTTACATCATCCGTGATGGAGGAAAGAACCTAGTAGTGAAGGCATTTACCAACTCAGTCCAAGAGGTAATGGATATCCAGCAATTCCTCCAACTATGCCATGGCTTCCCCCGTTAGAGATAAGGGGAATAGGCGTAATCGAATGGATTCTTGGGAGATATTTTGGAATATGAACGGTTGGCATATCTCCATAAAATTGCGGATGTATTGGTTGGAATCTTCGTGGGTTGCTCCTCTAAAAATACCCTTTATTTGGATCAAATGGAGCATTGTACTTGTCACGTGAAACACTACATTTCCAACCATTAGGGGTAGGCGGATTGCAGCTACTCCCACTTGAGGCACGGGTTCGTTGGCCTCGTCCATGTGCCCATTGTTATTTCCGTTGTCACTATCATTATCACCCACCTTGCTCATGGTCTACCTACTCAATCATAGCATAAACAACAAACAAATTAAAAAGAAACAAACACTCTCAAGGTGATTTCAAATTTACAATCAAAAAGGCTAAATAACTTAAGTCTCTAGCAACGATGCCATTTTTGGTAATGCTCAAACGTACTCTCCTATTAAGACGTATCGACGATCATCAGAGCAAAACATATTTATAATTCCCAATGGATGTCGGGGTCGATCCCACAGAAAATTTAGAGTTTAGCCTAGGTGATTATAAAATAGAGTTCACAACGAGAGTGAGTAATATAAAAAGGGGGGGAATTGGAAATCTGTCATAATTTTGCAATTTAACAAAATAAAGCAATAAAGTAAAATGGGGTGTAGACAACAGAGAGGAAAACTAGGGATGTGTGTCAAATGGGACTCAAACATGGGATAGGATGAATGCTTATTCATGCAAATTCATGCTAGACAACATGGGTAATGTCACACCCCGAGGCTATCTCCTAGACGTAACACGGGACCCAGGACCACAAGTATCCCAAGTTAACCCTTGGTCATAGCATACCCAGAACAATACAAGAAACATAGCAAAAGAATACTAAATGAAGATAGGCAACCATACTTAAACAAGAGTAAGGTCTAAGAAGTGTCAAATCCAATTACGGAATACAAATCTAGCATTGTATAAAGACTCTAAACTATCATAAGAGTTGATGGGACAAGACCCCAACTAACTCAAGAAATCTAAGAAAACAAATGAAAATAACTAGCATATCTATGGTCCTCAAGTAAAGAGGACTCACCAACCAATTCTGGAGAACTGACAACGTCTAGCCACAAACCAGAGGGAAAGGGCCTGAACCTGCATCATCAAGAGGATGCAGCGCAAGTTATATATCAGTACTATAGGATGTATCGAGTATGTGAGATATGCATAATCATGTTAAAAAATACTTAAAATGTGCTTAAACCATAGTAGAAACTGAGATCGTGCATAAAAGAGAAGTCATAAGAAATATCATAGTTTAAGCATGAGGTAAAAGACAACATAGCATGAGACTTGAAAATATTCATACGGGAGTCTCTCATAACCGATAATAGACCATGCGAGCTACATAGAATCTAACTATATAACCCTAGTTAGCAAAGCTATCTCGAACCCTGCCAAGAAATGGGACACCATACTTCAACTATATAACCCTAGTTGGCAAAGCTGCCCTAATGCCCGCTAAACCACAGAACACCATGATCAAATGTGGAACCACTTTCATAAGCCCATAGGGCAAATCATAACCTACATTGGCAACATAGTTTTGGATTTGGGTAATCAAACCCTCGTCGCTTGGTGCTAAATACTACTCCCAAAACATACATATAGCTCATAATATACTTGTGACATATTTGATGCAAAACTCTATTTGAAAAGAATAAAGACATATCTAATGTCATGCAATTCTCATATCATAAGTTCTTGAAGCTTAGAATAGCCATAATTCAAAACATACTTTTCTTTCTAAATTCATAAGTTGGTGAATTAGGCATGCACTTTCATAAATACATAAGGCCATGTTATCTAAACATGCCAATTTTCTCTTGAAATCATGCAATTCAATGGAATCATGCTAGAAATCATATTTAATGCATGGGCTTTTGAAATCAATTAAGAAACTTTAAATAAAACATAGATAACCAATGTGAAACCATGAATTGAAACTTTAAAACTGAACCCATAAGTTTTCCCCAAATTGGGTAAGAACCCTAATTTCACAAATCTATAAATCAAAGTAAAAATCATGGGTTTTGGGCATAAGGGTGAAAGAAAATCCCTTATCGAATACCCACATACCTTATTGAAGCTAGCTTTAATCTTTAGATGAAAAGAAATGGAGGCTTGAACTTGGAGCTTGAAGGAGTTCTTTCTTCTTTTGGAATAGGATTGCTTAGAATGAGAAGAGTTTAGGCTATTAGGGAATAAACCCTACTAAAAATGGTCAAAACAACCTCACTTAGGAGTTAAAAGGGTTGGTAATTATAGAAATACCCCTGGACTTAATTAAGAAAAGTTATTTTTAAAACTCGGCTTTAGGTTCCACAGGTCCTTTCCAGGAGTCGTAGAAGTAACCACGACTCGTGGATTGGAGTCGTGGTTCCTAAGCCAAAAGATAGGTTACGGGTATGAGTTCCACGAGCAGGGTCTATAGCACTTCGAACTTTCCACGGACCGTAGAAACCTCTCGTTGTTCCTGGGAAAATGACTGCCCTCAGTCTGAGTTCCACGGGTGGTTTCCATGACCCGTGAAACTAATTGCGACCCATGGAATCCACTCGTGGTTCTCAGACCAGAGGTGGGAACTGCAGAGCTGGTTTCATGAGTTACTTCCACGACTCGTGATTCCTTTCACGACTCGTGGACTTGACTAGTGATTCCTGGAAGTTTCAGAAATTTTTAGGGATTCTAAGCTTAAAAGCTGAATCGAATTTTGGGGTGTTACAATATCTCTCCCTTAGGATCATTCATCCGCGAATGAAAACTAATCACGGAAAACTAGAGAGAAAACAGCCCAACCAAGCAACAAAACAGGAAAACTGAAGAATAAACACGAAAACTGATATTTTCAACTTAAAACATGATTGAACTAACTTTGGAAAACATGAAGGCATTCTAGGATCATGAGAGAAACTGATAGGATGGAATCAGAGGGACATTCTAAGGAGGAAAATATTACCTCAAACTGAAACTGAGTCAGAAGGAAAGAGATAAGGGTACTTGGCTTTCATGGCTACTTCTGCTTCCCAAGTAGCTCCCTCAACAAGCTGATTCCTCCAAAGGACCTTCACCAAAGTGACTTCTTTGTTTCTCAACCTCTGAATCTGACGATCAAGAATCTCCGCAGGAACTTCCTCATAAGTAAGGTTATCCTTCACACTCACATCTTTCAAAGGAATAATCAAGGTTGGATCACCAACACACTTTTCAACATAGAAACATGGAAAACCAGATGAATCGCTTCTAAATCTATTGGCAAATCCAACTCATAAGCAACACTACCAACTCTCCTCAGAATCTGATAAGGACCTACATAGCGGGGACTAAGCTTCCCTTTCTTACCAAATCTCATCACATCCTTCATGGGTGACACTCTCAAAAACACCCAATCATCAACTTTGAACTCCAACTCTCTTCTCCTCATATTTGCATATAATTTTTGTCGACTCTGCGCGGTCTTCAACCTCTCCCTAATGATTTGAACTTTCTCGATAGTCTCATGAACTGAGTCTGGACCAATCAAAGTTGCCTCACCTACCTCAAACCAACCGATAGGAGATCTACACCACCGACCATAAAGTACCTCATAAGGAGCCATCTGGATGCTAGAATGAAAGTTGTTGTTGTAGGCAAACTCGATAAGAGGTAAGTGATCATCACAATTATCTTTGAAATCCATCACACAAGCTCTCAATATATCCTTCAAGGTCTAAATAGTACGCTCTGCCTGGACATCCGTCTAAGGGTGAAAAGTTGTGCTAAGCTTAAGTTGAGTACCAAGACCCTTCTGAAATGACTTCCAAAACTGGGATGTAAACTAAGTACCCCTATCTAAGATGATAGATAATGGAACACCATGCAATCTGACTATCTCCCAAATGTAGAGTCTGGCATTATCATTTGCTGAATCTGTAGTCTTAACAGTCAAGAAGTGGGATGACTTAGTCATCCAATCGACAATCACCCAAATAGAATCATGTTGTCTTTGAGTACGAGGAAAACTTGTGATGAAATCCATATTGATCGCTTCCCATTTCCAAGAAGTAAGATCAATGTTCTGAGTTATACCACCCTATCACTGATGCTTTACCTTCACTTGTTGATAGTTGATACACTTAGCTATAAAACCTGCTATGTCCCTCTTCATGCCATTTCACCAATCGACTTCCCATAGGTCATGGTACATCTTGGTGGAACCGGGGTGAATAGAATATTTGGATCTATGAGCCTCTGTCAAAATCTGTTGTCTCAAACCATCTATGTCAGGAACGCACAATCGACCCTGATATCGAAGCACACTATCTCCCCTCGAGAGAAAACCTCTACCCTTTGTGGATGGACTGCACCCTTCAACTAGTGCAAAATAGGGTCACTGTCTTGCTTTTCTTTCACTTCAGCTACCAAAGAAAATTTGGAACCATTCTAAACAATAATACCATCTTCTGTCGAATCCATAAAGCGAACTCCTAACCGAGCAAGTGGATGAGCATCCTTGGCCAATTCCTTCTTTCCGTCCTCAACTGAAGACACCCTACCCATGGACAACCTACTAAGTGCATCCGCCACGACATTGGCCTTACCCGAATGGTAAAGCACACTCATATCATAATCCTTAAGAATCTCAAGCCATCTCTTTTGACGAAGATTCAATTCTTTTTGAGTGAATAGATACTGAAGACTCTTATGATTGGTGAACACATCCACATGAACACCATACAAGTAGTGTCTCCAAATCTTCAAAGAAAAAATCACGACCGCTAACTCAAGATCATGAGTAAGGTAGTTCTTCTCATGAATCTTAAGTTGTCTAGAAGCATAAGCAATCACCATGCCATGCTGCATCAACACACAACCCAAACCAATCCTAGAAGTATCACAATACACAACAAAGTCATCTAGGCCCTCGGGTAGAGCCAACACTGGAGTTATGGTCAATCTAGCCTTCAATTCCTGAAAGTTCTTCTCACACAGATCAGACCACTGAAATTTAACCTTCTTCTGAGTCAACCGAGTCAATGGAGCAGCAATGGAAGAAAACCCTTCCACAAATCTCCTGTAGTAACCAGCCAAACCCAAAAAACTTCTAATATCAGACGGGGAAGCGGGCCTAGGCCAGTTTTTTACTGCCTCTATCTTCTGAGAATCAACCCGAATACCATCTCTAGTCACAATATGACCCAGAAAAGCAACAGACTGCATCCAAAACTCACATTTGCTAAACTTAGCAAATAACTGTTGATATTTGAGAGTTTGCAACACAACTCTCAAATGGTCCATATACTCTTCCTCCCTTTGAGAACAGATAAGAATATCATCAATGAAAACAATTACAAACATATCCAGATACTGCTTGAACACATGGTTTATCAAATCTATAAAGGCTGCTGGAGCATTCGTTAGACCAAAATACATAACCACAAATACATAATGACCATACCGAGTTCTGAAGGCTGTCTTTGGAATGTCACACTCTCTAACACGAAGCTAATGATAACCGGATCTAAGGTCGATCTTGGAGAAGAAACTGGCACCCTGAAGCTGATCGAACAAATCATCAATCCTAGGAATGGGATACTTATTCTTGATTGTGACCTTGTTCAACTGACAGTAGTCGATACATATTCTGAGAGAACCGTCTTTCTTTCACACGAATAGAACTGGAGCACCCCATGGAGAGATGCTAGGTCGAATAAAACCCTTATCAATGAGGTCTTTCAACTGATCTTTTAATTCCTTAAGCTCCGCAGGAGCCATTCTATAGGGAGGAATAGAGATAGGATTTGTATCTGGAAGGAGATCTATCCCAAAGTCTATCTCCTGCTCGGGAGGGACTCCGGGCAAATCTTCAGAAAACACTTCTGGAAACTCATTCACAACAGGAACTGATTGGAAAGGTGGGGTTTCGGACTTCGTGTCTATAACCCAAACTATATGATAGACATAACCCTTAGAAATCATCTTCCTAGCCTTGAGATAAGATATGAAATGACCCTTCGAGGATGGAGGACTATCTTTCCATTCTAAGACAGGTTCATTTGGGAACTTAAAACTAACCACTCGAGTACGACAATTGATCAAGGCATAACATGCTTACAACCAATCCATACCAAGAATAACATCAAAATTAGTTATCTCTAACTCTACTAGATACGCTGAAGTGACTCTATGAAAGACTAGGATAGGGAAATTTTGGTAGATCCTTTTGGTTAGGACTGACTCACCAACAGGAGTAGAAACCCAAATGGGTTCTAAGAGCTGATCAGGACTAATCTCAAATTTGTAAGCAACATAAGGGGTCACAAAAGATAAGGAGGCACTCGGATCTAATAAAGCATACACATCGAGAGAGAAGACTTTCAACATACTAGTAACAATGTTTAGTGAACTCTCCTGGTCCTGGCGAGAGGACATGGCATAAAAGAGGTTCTAGCGCTGACCACCAGAACTAGAAGCAGTGCCCTGCTGGGTTGGTCGACCTCCTGGGGCAGCTGGAGCTGACTGAGTCCTACTACCTCTCTGACCCTTCATAGCTGAATGTCAATCTTTAATCATGTGTCCAACCTGAGCACACCCGAAGCAACCACCTGAACTGGATAGACACTCACCCGGATGATTCTGCCCACACTTGCCACAAATAGGGTAGGAAGGCCCCTTGGCAACACCCCCATATGAATAGGAACCAGATCCTTTGCCAGTCTGATCATGATAATGTTTGGGGTCCTGGGTAGGAACATTAGTTGAAAAATGAATGGGCCCTAATGTTTTCTTCTGAAATGAGGAGCAATGTCCGCCTCCGGACCACTGATGGCCAAAATCTGAACTCTCTGATCTAACCCGCTTGTTCTCCCTTGCCTTCTCCATCAACTTGTCTCCCTCGATCTGATGGGCATGAGTCATAAGTCGAGAAATATTCATATCACCCAAAAGCATCATAGAACTACACTCCTTCTTTACCAAATCTAACACTACGTAAACAAACTTACTCATCTCATCCTATGGGTCAGCCACCATGGAAGGAGCATACCTAGAAAGCTGGGTGAACTTCTACCCGCACTCCTGAACCATCATAGAACCTTGCCTCAAATTCATGAACTCTTCGACCTTAGCTTGCCTCAACTCCCTCGGAAAGAACCGGTCAAGAAAAGCCCTCTCAAAACATTCCCAAGTCATAGGGACCACATCCTTGGCCCTAGCATCTTTCCATTGAGTGAACCAAATATGAGCCACGTCCTTGAGTTAATAGGAAGCTAGCTCGATACAATCCACACCACCCACTTGCATCACACCAAAGATCTTCTTTATCTCATCCAAGAAATTTTGTGGATCCTCACCAACTTTCGAACCCCAGAACTCAGGTGGGTTCATGCAAATGAAATCTCGAACTCGGGCTGCTATTCCACCTTAAGGGTGGACAGAGATAGGAGCCTGTTGATTGTCCTGGCTGGCCATAGTCTGAGCTAGCATATGGATGGCATTTTTGAACTCTTCATTTGTGACCTCGGGGTCTGAAATCAGAGGGTCAACATTTCGAGCGGCTCAACGAGGCATGGCACGGTGAGGAGGCATAATCTGAAATGAATAAAGAATGGATTAGAGGGCTAATAGAGTTAAACTATATCGCACGATATTGATCAAGAAAGAAGTAAAGTTTTTCCTAAGACACCTCATAGCTTCTCTCTCATAAGTGTGGCGTGCTTCACACACATAAAAGAGACTCTACTCGATGAGGCTTTTAGACATCCTAGGACTCTTAAACTTGTTGCTCTGATACCAAGTTTGTCACACCCCGAGGCTACCCCCTAGACGTAACACAGGACCCAGTACAACAAGTGTCCCAAGTTAACCCTTGGTCATAGCATACCCAGATCAATACAAGAAACATAGCGGAAGCATACTAAATGAAGATAGACAACCATAACTTATACAAGAGCAAGGTCTAATAAGTGTCAAATCCAATTACGGAATACAAATCTAGCTATGTCTGAAGCCTCTAAACTGTCATAAGAGTTGATGGGACAAGACCCCAACTAACTCGAGAAATCCAAGAAAAGACATAAAAATAACTAACATGGATATGGTCCTCGAGTAATGAGGACTCACCAACCAAGTCTGGAGAACTGACAACATCTAGCCACGAACCAGAGGGAAAGGGCCTGAATTTGTATCATCAAGAGAATGTAGTGCAAGATATGCGTCAGTACTATAGGATGTACCGAGTATGTGAGATATGCATAATCATGTTAAAACATACTTAAAATGTGCTTAAAATATAGTAGAAACTGAGATCATGCATAAAAGAGAAGTCATAATAAATATCATAGTTTAAGCATGAGGTAAAAGAAAACAAGCATGAGACTTGAAAACATTCATACGGGAGTTTATCATAACTGACAATAGACCATGCGAGCTACATAGAATCTAACTATATAACCCTAGTTAGCAAAGCTGTCTCAAACCCTGCTAACGAACGGGACACCATAATCCAACTATATAACCCTAGTTGGCAAAGCTGCCCTAAAGCCTACTAAAGCACAGGACACCATGATCAAATGTGGAACCACTTTCATAAGCCCATAGGGCAAATCATAACCTATGCTGGCAACGTAGTTTTGGACTTGGGTAATCGAACCCTCGTCGCTCGGTGCTAAATATTACTCCCAAAATATACATATAGCTCATAATACACTTGTGATATATCTGATGCCAAAATCTATTTGAAAAGCATAAATACATATCTGATGTCATGCAATTCTCATATCATAAGTTCTTGAAGCATAACATAGCCATAATTCAAAACATACTTTTCTTTCTGAATTCATAACTTGAAGAATTAGGCATGCACTTTCATAAATACATAAGGCCATGTTATCTAAACATGCCAATTTTCTCTTGAAATCATGCAATTCAATGGAATCATACTATAAATCATCTTTAATGCATGGGATTTTGAAATCATTAAGAAACCTTAAATAAAACATAGATAAGCAATGTGAAACCATGAATTGAAACTTTAAAACTGAACCCATAAGTTTTCCCCAAATTGGGTAAGAACTCTAATATCACAAATCCATAAATCAAAGTAAAAATCATGAGTTTTGGGCACAAGGGTGAAAGGAATCCCTTATCAAATACCCACATACCTTATTGAATCTAGTTTGAATCTTTAGATGAAAAGAAATGGAGGCTTGAACTTGGAGCTTGTTGGAATAGGATTGCTTAGAATGAGAAGAGTTTAGGCTATTAGGGAATAAAACCCTACTAAAAATGGTTAAAATGACCTCACTTAGGAGGTAAAAGGGTGGATAATTATAGAAATACCGTTGGAACTTAATTAAGAAAACATTGTTTTAAAAACTCGGCTTTAAGTTCCATGGGTCCTTTCCACGAGCCGTAAAAATAACCAGTACTCATGGATTAGAGTCGTGGTTCCTAAGACAAAAGATAGGTTGCAGGTCTGAGTTCCACAAGTAGGGTCTATGGCACGTGGAACTTTCCATGGACCGTAGAAACCTCTCATGGTTCCTGGGAAAATGACTGCCCTCAGTATGAGTTCCACGGGTGGTTTTCATGACCCGTGAAACTAATCACGACCCGTGGACTCCATTCGTGGTTCTCAGACCAGAAGTGGGAACTGCAGAGCTGGTTTCACGAGTTACTTCCACGACTCATGATTTCTTCCACGACTCGTGGACTTGACTCGTGATTCCTGAAAGTTTCAGAATTTTCAGGGATTCTAAGTTTAAAAGTTGAATCGAATTCCGGGGTGTTACAGGTAACCTTAATTTTGGGTATGGTTATTTCTCTCTCGATCAATAACCATATATTCAACATCCTTAAGTCAAGCACTATTGATTAATCAATAAACAACCAAGCTATTGTTTAGGGAGGTCATACTATTTCTAGCTTTAGACCCTTAAGTGGGTGATTCCGTCGATTTGAGCTATTTCTAGCCTCAATATAAATGGAAGCCCAAGTTCCTACTAGCGATTTCATATCCAAAGCTATGATCTCCTTTTTCAAGCAAAACCATAACCATGTAAGGAAAATCAATGTTTACAACCACCAATTTTAGAGTTAAAATATGGTGAAATCACTAGACCGATATCAAATAAGCATTTATAAGCAAGAATTAATAATATGCATACCCATTTATCAAGTACCCATCATCAACACATCCCTAGATAAGAGGTTTAGCTACTTATGCTTAAGGAAAGAGATATACCAAATGGATAATTTAATTTTCCTTCCATTCAAGATAAATTTCTCAATATCCAAGCTCAATTTGTACAGAAATGGTGGTTCTAAGAAGTCGGAAGAAAGAATTGTGAGAAACCCTCTTCTTGTTCTTAGAAGGTAAAACTTGTTCACAAAGCTAAGAAGAATTCTAAAACTCAGTACTAGCTAAACTTTTTACATTTGTGCCTAAATTGGGTATATAAACATTCCCATTCATATAATTTTGGACAAAAATGCTCTTCGGGTGGTGTGCAGCGCGATGTGCAGTTTGCACATCATGATATGCGCATTGCACATACACCTTCTTCAGTGATCAGTGACTCGGGCAACTTGGGGAGCTCTGTGTGAAGGGGGTGTGGTTCGCACAAGGCATTGTGCGTGTCGCACAGCGACTGCACCCTTCAACAGATTCTTTAGTTGGCTTACATCTTCATGCGGTGGAAGGTGTGGTCCACACCAAGCCAAGTGTGTGTCGCACAAGGGCCGCATCTCTCAGCAGAATCTTTGTCTTGTTTGCCCACTTCACACTTCACTCTTTTTTGGCTCTTTTTGGATTCATTTCCTTATTTTCCATCTTTGATTATAAGTACTTTCATAGACATCAATAAAGGCCATAAGAACCTCTAAATCTTATCAAAATATAGCAATAATTCATGAGTAAAGGCTCAATAAGTTGGTAGATTAACAACTTATCAACAGTCAGAGAGGATGATTCAGGTGCTGAAAGACATATTGAGGGCATGTGTGATCAACTTTGGAGGCTATTGGTATAAGTTCTTGTCGTTGTGTGAATAATTCTTATACAACAATAGTTACCACTCTAGCATTGACATGGCTCTATTCGAGGCACTCTATGGGAGGGGTGTAGATCACCCATACGGTGGTTTGAGGCTGGTGATGTGAAACCTCTAGGCACTAACTTGGTGAAGGAAGCTCAGGAAAAGGTAAGGTGTATCCAAACCAAGTTATTGGCATCCCAGAGTAGGCAAAAAAAGTATGTAGACTACAAGGTAAGGGACATGTCATTCCAAGTTGGTGAACAAGTGATGTTCAAGGTGTCACCTATGAAAGGGGTCATGAGGTTTGGAAAGAAGGGCAAGCTTAGCCCTCGGTATATCAATCCGTTTGAGGTTCTCGGAGATGTGGGGCTGGTAGCATACAGATAGGTACTACCGCCAAGCTTGTCGGGAGTCTATCCAGTATTTCATGTATCCATGCTTAAGAGATACCATGGGGATGGGGATTATATCATCAAGTGGAATTCAGTTTTAATAGATAAGGATCTTACTTATAAGGAGGAGACAGTTGTCATTCTTGATCGGGATGTCTAAAAGTTGAGGACAAAGAAGATTAGGTCGCTGAAGGTTCAATAGAAGTATCATCCGATTGAAGAAGCAACTTGGAAAACTGAAAAGAACATGCAGGACAAGTACCCTCACTTGTTTGAGGATTCAGGTACTCTTTCTTTTTCCTAACTTGGCTCATTTTCTTATTTGATCATTCGGGGATAAATAATAGGAAAATTGGTATCTATTGTAATTACTCTTTCAGTTATTATGGGTGAGATAATTATACAAGAATCAAGGTTAGAAATTTTTTAGAATTGGAAGTTAAAAATTCTAGGCTATGCTAGTCTTGGATGAAATCCAATCAAGGTACGGTCTAAGGAAATTTGAAAAGGGATTGGGTGAATTTAATCAAGTTTAGCTTATTTTTATGATAGCTAAGATGATAAAAAATCCGTACAACTTTTTGAATGTGAATTCGGATAAGTAGAACTCCTGATATCAAACTTGGCATAAATGGGTTAGTCTGGGATGTCATGGTTTGAGGATGTGTTGCGAAAAAGGAAAAAATAGGAGATTTTCTGAATTTCTGCCTTGCCATACCCACTATAGCGGGTGGCTGACCGCTACACGGATGCCGCTATAGCAGAGAAATTTTAGCTATAGCAGAAGTCAGAGTCGGTCAACTCTGCTATAGCGCGAGGCTTTCGCTACGGCGAGACCACTATAGCGGCACTGGGTCGCTATAGCAGGGTAAATCATTGTTAATGCAGAAACTTCTCCAACAATGTTCATTATTTTCTAAAACATATTTGCGGAAGGCAGAGGCGATTTGGGGCAAATTCTACTAATTTTCCACCAGATTTCTTCGTAAAGGTAAGTTCCTTATCCCCACAAACTAGTATTTCGATTCTTATATCTTAGAATCGCTAGTTTATAGGCTTGAGAGAGGGTTTAACTTAACCTAGCTATAAAATCTGGTATAAGAGGGATAATGGGGTGTAAACATTTGAGTTTTTGATGAAAAGTTCTTTATTCATGATTGCATGATCGTAATTCACTAGTGTATCCATAAAATTAGTAGTTCTAGGTGAATTATTAGTGGAAAAAACCTAGAATAGGTGAAATAATTATGAACTTGGCCTGGGGGTTCGGGATTAGGCTATAATCTAAGATATTTTTTAGGTTATTGGTTGATTTTATGTTTACATTCCTATTCTTAGACCACAATCAAGTCGAGGTTACAAGAGAAGGAAAGGCTAAGGTTCGGTAGAGCATTTCAGGCTTGGATTGAGGTAGGTGATGGTTATTGATAAGCCAATTTGTGTTATGTGTGCATAATAACTATTTCTTATTATTACTTGCACAATACATATTCAGTAAAAAAGGAATGATTGTTAAATGATATCCTAAGTGTTAATCACATTCAATGAGTCTGTTTGAAAGCTTGTTGGTTTTTACAAGTGTTGTCTGTTATCATTGTGGTTGTGATTATTGTGATATCTATTATTATTGTGAGATATATCAGTATTTATAAATTTTCACGAAATTGGTTAATGTTATTTATTGGTTAGCTTGGGTACCACGCCGGTACAGTACATGGACAAGAACTCATCTCTTGCAGGTCATGACTAGTGGATGAGCATAAGACCCTTAGCGTGTGTGTACAGATTTACTTGTTATTCATATTATTGGTTTCTTGAGTGAACCGGGATTATCTGTTACTTAATGTTTATATATGTTGGTTTCTTGAGTGAACCGAGATTCATTGTTACTTAACATACATGTTGATCCTTGAGTGACCGGGTTGATGTGCTTAAGTGCTAAGGTGATTTATTATACAAATCAGAATGCATGTTAATTGCCATAGTTGATGTCCTAGGGATCCTTGGATGGTCCGAGTTACTTACAAAATGTGACATAACTCTATGATATCTGTTACTTGTGTTGTTGGACATGACTTATATGGTTATTGAGCCAGGTTGTTGACTTGGTGTCTTATTGGTAGTCATATTTGACTTAACTTGTTACATGGTTGATGATTATGAACTAGATTAGAGTTGCATAATAGGAAATCATGATTGTCTGTTGTACTATGTTATGGTTACATGTTCATATTTTGCATTTTGGGCTGGTCGATGATCCTACCAGTACACTGTTATTTTTTGTATATTGATACTACACATGCTCTTCTTTTATTGAGTACAAGACATATTCTAGCGGCTGCTACGAGACCTCAGCTGTGAGTCAGGCGATTTCTGAATTTAAAGGTGAGCTGCATCTTTCGGGCTACCATGAATTCTTTAGTTATTTTTAGTCCATTATTTGAACTCAGACTTTATTTATTTAGGAGTTGCATCCCCTTTTTTTAGACAGTTAGTAGAGTTTTGGTACGATGACTTTCAGATTCTAGGAATTTTTATTTCCGCAGGTTATTATGATTATTTCCGTTTAAGATGTGAATCTTTGATTTAATTAATGAGATTTGATTTAGTTACTTGATTTTTAACTACGTGTTGTATTGGTTAATCGGTTCTTGGTTCTCCTATTGGGAGTTTAGTATGAGTGTCATTCGCGATGTATTTAGGTCATGACATTATTTGCATAGTGAGCATTGTGACATTTTTACAAATCACAAAAACTTGTAATATATTTTTAAGTAGTGAGGGTTGAATCTCAGATAGAGAAAATGATAGAGTTGTTGAAAGATTATGACTTGAATATTTTGTATCATCCTGATAAGGTAAAATGTTAAAACTGATGTCTTGAGTTGTAAGTCTATGGATACCTTAGCATATCTCCAATTTTATGAAATGCCGATGGGTAAAAAAATTCAGAGACTGTCTAGTCTTGAAATCCAATTGGATGAAATTATTGATGGTGAGTTAGTTGAGATTACTCAATCACGATCCAATATCATGAAAAAAATTAAGTCCAAAAGCAATTTGAAGATGAACTCCTAGTGAAATTGAGAAATGAAGTGCAAAATGGTAAATACACTTCGTTGATAGTTGATGCAGTTGATAGCATTTCAAGACTGCAATGTCACTTATGTGTTTTAAATGTCGATGATCTTTAACAAGAATTGATGGTGGAGATTCATTGTTCTAAATTTCTTGTGCATCTTAAATCCACCAAGATGTATAAAGATTTAAAACAATATTATTGGTGGAAGAACATGAAAGTTGATATATCTAATTTCATGGCTAAGTGTTTGAACTATCAGCAAGTAAAGGTTGAATATCAACGACCTGGTGTTCTAGCTCAGAACATCAAAATTCTACAATATAAATGGGAGATGCTTAATATGGACTTTGTTGTGGGTTTACCTCGGGCATAAATCAAATATGATTCGATTTGAGTGATTGTGAATAGGCTTAAAAATTTGTACACAGCAAATATTGGAACTCATTATTCAAAGTTGTACTTGAAAGAGATAGTGAGGTTGCATGGTGTTCCGATGTTCATCACACAGAGATACGCAATTTACTGCTCACATTTAGAAGTTGTCTCAAGAGGGTTTGGAGAGAACTCATGTCAATTTGAGTACTGTTTTTCACCCTCAAATGGACGGGCAGGCAGAGCAAACTATTCAGACTCTTGAGAATATGTTGAGAGCATGTGTGATTGATTTTAGAAGAAATTAGGATGAGAATTTGCCTCTTATTGAATTTGCTTACAATAATAATTATCAAACGAGTATTCACATACCTCCTTATGAAGTTCTTTATGGGCGATGTTGTAGATGCTCAATTGGTTGGTTCGATCTTTCAGAAGTCAAATCATTGAGTCCTGACTCAATTCATGAAACTATTGAGAAAGTGAATTTTATTGTAAGTCAACTCAAAACTGTTCAAAGTCAACACAAATCTTATATTGATATGATCGTAAGTTAAAATTTATTGTGGGTGACCGAGTATTTATAAAAGGTATAATGCATTTTGATAATAAGGAAAATCTTAATGGCCCTTATAAAATCTTGCGATAAAATGAATATCTTTTTTCTAGTTTTATTCTAAAAAACTTGTTTTTTGACATATTTAAATAGAACAGAAGTTTGACGTACACTTTAATGAAAGTGTACAACAACAACAACAACAACATACCCAGTATATTCCCACAAAGTGGGGTCTGGGGAGGGTAAGATGTACGCAGACCATACCTTTACCCCAGAATGAAGTAAAGAGGCTGTTTCCGATAGACCCTCGGCTCAAAGCAATCCAGGAGATAAAACAAATAAACAAAACAGCAGATAAACACAAAACTATACTACAACAAAATAAAATAAAAATCTACTACACAAGGCACTAGCAAGTAGCCGGCGCAAAAGCTTCAAGTGTAGCCTTTCAACTACTAAAAAGACCACAAAACCCCGCCCTCCTCCCTACAAAGAAACCAACCAACCTACTAACCTACAACGCTAATCTGAGCCCTCCACACCTCCCTATCTAAGGTCATGTCCTCGGTAAGCTGCAACTGCACCAAATCCCGCCTAATCACCTCTCTCCAATATTTCTTCGGTCTACCACGACCTCTCGTAAATCCATCCATAGCCAGCCTCTCACACCGCCGAACAGGGGCCTCTGCGCCTCTCCTCATCACATGCCCAAACCATCGCAACCTCACTTCCCGCATCTTATCTTCCACGGAAGACACTCCCACCTTCTCTCGAATATCCGCATTCCTAAGCCTATCCCTCCTTGTAAACCCACACATCCAGCGCAACATCCTCATCTCAGCCACCTTCATCTTCTGAACGTGGGAGTTCTTGACCGGCCAACACTCCGCCCCATACAACATAGCCGGTCTAACTGCTACTCTGTAGAACTTGCCTTTCAGTTTGAGAGGCACCTTTTTGTCACACAAGACCCCGGATGCGAGCCGCCATTTCATCCACCCTGCACCAATCCGATGGATCACATCCTCGTCAATCTCACCGTTACCCTGGATAATAGACCCAAGGTACTTGAAGCTATCTCTTCTTTGGATGACATGCGTATCAAGCCTCACTTCCACGTCGGTCACATATGACACCTCACTGAACTTGCACTCCACATATTCCGTCTTGGTCCTGCTCAACCTAAACCCTTTAGACTCCAGGGTCTTTCTCCAAACCTCCAATTTGTCGTTAACTCCTTCGCGTGTCTCCTCAATCAGAACTACGTCGTCCGCAAATAACATACACCAGGGCACCTCACCTTGAATTTGCCGCGTCAACACATCCATCACCAAGGTAAATAAAAATGGGCTAAGGGACGATCCCTGGTGCAATCCCATCCCCACAGGGAAATGCTAGGAATCTCCCCCCGCTGCCCTAACTCGAGTCTTTGCGCCATCATACATGTCCCTAATCACCTCAGTGTATGCCATGGGTACCCCCCTGACCTCCAAGCACCTCCAAAGAACCTCTCTGGGAACTCTGTCGTAAGCCTTTTCTAGGTCTATAAACACCATATGCAAATCCTTTTTCCTCTCCCTATACTGCTCCACCAATCTCCTCACAAGATGAATAGCCTCAGTAGTCGACCGTCCTGGCATGAAGCCGAACTGGTTCTCAGAAATAGACACAATTCCTCTTAACCTCAGCTCCACAACTCTCTCCCAAACCTTCATGGTGTGACTCAACAACTTGATACCCCTATAGTTGTTGCAATTTTGGATGTCACCCTTATTCTTGTACAATGGAATCATCGTGCTCCATCTCCAAGCTCCGGGCATCTTCGCCGTCCTGAAAATAACATTGAACAACCCCGTCAGCCATTCCATCCCTACGCTGCCCGTACATTTCCAAAAATCCACCGGAATTTCATCAGGTCCGGCCGCTCTACCCCTATGCATCTTACGAATAACACCTCTCACCTCCTCTACCCTAAAACTCCTACAATAGCCATAGTCACCGCTCCTCTCCGGATGCTCTAATCCATAGTCACCGCGCCTCTCCGGATGCTCTAACTCTCCCAACACCATGTGTCCGTCGCCCTCTTCATTTAGGAGCCGATGGAAGTAGGTCTGCCATCTCTTCCTAATGAGCACATCCTCCACCAACACTTTACCATCCTCATCTTTAATGAAAGTGTAAGACATTTAATTTGCCATGCCAATTTAAAGTGTTCACTAAACATATATATGCCAATTAAAAGTGTCAAAATGATCACTAGCTAAGTTGAAATGTATAACTTAGAAATAGTCTCAAGTTTAAGATGTATTTAAGTATTTAGTTTTAATTAATTAAACCATTCCCCCGTGTTTTGGGATCTTGGGGTCCTACAAAACTGGGACCTACCAATTGACATGTTAAATAGGCGTTTGGTCATAGTATTTGGGAGTCTAATTTCAAGTTTTGATTTCAAATCAGGGTTTATTTATGAAGTATGCACAAAAATTTTAAATTCAACTTTAAATCATGATTTTAAATATCAAATTCTCTAAAAAAAAAAGTAGGATTTAAACTTTCAAATTGTGATTTCAATTTTTTTATAAATATTAAACTTGACTCATGAAAGACTCATATTTTAAATTTTACAAAAAAAAAAACTCATGCTCGACGTGAAAAATTATCCATACCATGTGTGAGTATTTTATTAAAGAATTGCTAGTTACTACTGTTGTAAATTTATTGGATCAGTAAATCATTGTAAAATTATGTGTATTTGAAAGTTGATAACATCATATAATCATAAATATTTAGTTATAAAATGAAAAGAAAGATATGTGATTTATTAATTGGGCGTCTTAAGATATTTGGATACCTTGGTTATGAATTATGATTTGCTCGTTTGGTAAGATTGTATGAAAATTAGAGAAGTTTTAATAATTTTCACAAATTATAGGGGTTTTAAATTTATAAGAAAAAAAATAATTTAAGAAAATCAAATTGTATATTCAAACAAAATTTCAACTTCAAATCGACCTTATTTCAAATTATGATTGAAAATCATATCCAAACGGACCCTGAATATTGATATTGAATGAAGAAATTTTGAGAATGTCTTCCAAAAGAGTAATAAAAGTGAAAACTCTTGAAGAGGGTAAGAAATTTCAAAACTCCTTACCCCATCTTTTTTCTAAATTTTATTAAGATGGTATTGTGTGTCAGTGTGTGAACAGTGGTAGAATGAAAGAAACAGAGGACAAGAACTTTTTTTTGCTATAATTGAAATGTCACGCCTAACCAGCGTAAGGTGATGTTGCAATCCTTAAATTCAGTGGCAATTTCACTGTGTCGGTAGTAGCTGCATACCACTGCTATGTACAGTTCTTATGTGTTGCTATTGAAATTCGGGAGAGACATTTGAATTTTTACTACATAAGAAAAAAAGAAACCAGATAGTTGGCATTGATTGACGGAGTTAGAATCATTTAAGGGTTGGAGGATAAAGATAGGAAGGGGAATTTCCAACCAACTTTATTAAGCGTTCACCCTCCCATCCATTTCCCTGGTTCATAGTAATAAATACAGTACATTTCCAAATTTGAACATCAAAGGTTCATTGTCTTTCTCCATCCAACATAACTGGATCTGTTGATTTCTCTATCTTCTTCTATTTGATGTGAAGTGAACTCATGATTTCTTGAAAATTAAGGTCATCAGTTGTGAAGTGTGAAGATGCTAATCTACGGCCCCCTATCACCTGGTCAGGTTTGCGCTCAATGCCTGTTCCACTTTCATTCTTTCCATATATATATAGTTCCAATTTTGATATTAGTTGAATTTTGTAGTTAGCTTATGTTTTGTGCTCAATGCCCTTTCCGTTTGTTACTTGAAACATCACATGATTACTCGCTAAACAAGATCTTCACTTTGCTTTCTTATCAAGTTCAAATATTTTCTTCCAGTGTTAATGCTCCTCATTTTGCAAATTGATTTGCTTCATTTATGAAGTTACAATTGTGGGTGTTCTTTTGCTGAATGCATTCTTTCTAGTTAACGGTTAATATTCCATGTGTCATGTGTGTTTTTGTTAAATGCGTTTACCTTACTTGTTGAAACATGTTTGTTCACTCTATTACATCTTGCACTGATTAAATAAACGTCAGATTTTGAGCGCACTTGTTTTACTAAGCAGCATTTGTTTCATAGCTTCCCCCTCTTGCTTATCTTTTCATTGAACTTAGAGTTAACGGATGGTACTTGATTTTTTAAGGGATTACTCCCACTCCACATCATTGTAGGATGTTCAACGCTTTTGGATAAGTGGCATTTTGAATGTTCTATATGTGATTCATTTGTGATTATATTTTTAAATTGGAAGTGGAAGCAAGCTTATATTTCTCTGATTGATCTTCCATTGGTTGTATTGAAGTTTCAAGTTTGATGGGACTTTTGAGCTTTGACTCTTGTTCTGTCTTCCTGGATTCAAATTTCATAGCATTGTCGTAGAATTTTTAGTTAGAAGGTGGTTTAAATGATTTTTGGCATGTGATCCAAGTGTTTGTAGTTCTAGAATTCAATGAGTTGATTTTGGACGATGGATGATTGATATATAAAAATGTAACTTTCCTCTAAATGAATTACAGGTGTCATTTTTTCTTGGAATTGTGCCGGTATGTGCTGCTTGGTTATATTCAGAGTATTTGGAGTACAAGAAAAGTTCAGCATCATCCAAAGTGTAAGTGGATTAAACCTCTTCGGATCTGTATTTTTGGTAGCAAAATTGTTGGATGGCAATAGCAATTTATGTAAATTTTCTTGATTATATGATAGTTCTTTATTAATTCCCCTTTTAAAGAAATATGCTCCTTATTATTGTTGTTGTTGTTATTATTACTATTACTTCTGTTATTCTTGTTGATGCTTCCTCGCAAAATATATACATTGGGGAGCATTCATTTGTGTGCTTTTGTCTCTCTAGAAAGAGGATCATTTTAATATCAGATCAGATATGATGGTAATTGATAAGTTTCATTAGCAGTGATAATAATAATATTCCAGTTCTTTGATATCTTAATATGATACGATTCCTTTCTTAATCCGCGGTATATTCATTCATCTGCCCATTCATATTTTCCTATCTAATCTCCGAGAATTAATGAGTTAAGGTGGCAGGTTCTTCATGAATATATGTTTTTTCTTAATTAAGTGTGTATATCTTTACTGTACCTCAAATCCGTGATGCATGTCTTGATCAAGCGAGGGCTTTCATCTTCAATCTAATTTAAATCGGGAGAGTTCCTCTCACATATTGCAGTAGGCATTCTGATATCAATTTGGTTGAGTTGGGAAATGAAGCAGTCAAAGAAGATGATAGAGCTGTTTTATTGGAAGGAGGTGGTCTTCAATCAACATCGCCTAGAATCAGAAGTTCATCTGTGACATCTCAAATTACTAGGTTTGAAACTCTATATTTGCTTTAACCAGATAAAATGTCAGCTCATGGAACTCATGTAAGGTAAACACCTCAGGTTTTTCTTGATGGATGAAATTTTCTTGCTTGAAAATCGATTAACTCTGAGAGCAATGTAAGTGGCCTTTCATGATTTCAAGACTTAAGTTCCTGAAGACTATGGCTCAAGTTCTTGTTTCTCATCTCCCCTATTTATCTACAGATCAGAGTTTGGTGCCCTTTTGACTTACTTTTACCTATCTGACCGTACAAATCTATTTGGTGAATCAAAAAAGGTACAGTAAACCTTTTCCTTATCTTTGTGTTTTCTCCATGGGCCATTGACATTGTATGTAATGTTAACCAAAGAAATATTGGAACTTCCCTTTTGGGCTAAAATCATGAGGACAAGTTTTAACTGTGCAGCATATGAACAATTGACTAACATAGCAGGGATAGATGCAGCTTCTTTTCTTCTATCCTTTTTTTGGTCTGTCGCAGCTCTTTGTTTCTTCTTTATCTGTTTTCTCGTTTGCTACAGTTTGACTTTTTAGGCCAAGTACTTTTCACTGTTTTCAGTATTAGGATGGAAAAGATGATGTTTTTGTCCTGAATGCTGCACTGGAGCACCCTGTGATTGTGCTTACAATAATAATTTTATGTAAAACTAAGTTGGCCCATGTTGTGTGCTATATATGGATGGAGCATCTCGATATCCTTTGGCAATGTGGAGACACAGATTCAAGGATTACCAGTACATTGCTTCAAAATAAAGAAGCAAGTACAACTGATCAAGCATCCTAAACTCTATTTTGTCTATTTTTTTATTAGTTCAAGAACATTTGCTGGAAACTATGTGGTCGTCTGGTTCTAACCAGCTTTTGCCGCTTCTTTGATTGTCTTTGCAGAGCTACAATCGTGATCTTTTCCTCTTCCTCTACTTCCTTCTTATCATAGTCTCAGCAATCACTTCTTTTAAGATCCACCATGATAAGTCACCTTTCTCTGGAAAATCCATAATGTATTTGAATAGGCATCAAACTGAAGAATGGAAAGGATGGATGCAGGTAACTCATCTCTTGAAATGATTCACTTGCTGATAATCTATGATTTCCTTTCTCCTAATTTTTCCTGCATGCATTGGCATGAAATCTGACTTTATGTTGTAATGTTATCTTTCACCTATTGTTGTGAGTAATGAATCTCCTCATGATACTAGTATGGCATTGGAAATTGTTGGATAATAGTAAATGCTTATGGAATGACAAAACTTGGACGTGCTTTCCCCTGTGAGTATATGACCCCCCCACAAAAGAGAGGAAAAGAAAATAGGATACTACTGTAGTCACTAGGAGAGAATAGGATGTCCGAGCGTGAATAAGATGCTTCTCCAAGGTGGGCTTGTTTGAGTAAGGAAACAAAGAGGGCCATCTGAAGTATTTATGATGGCATAACTTATTATCAGAAAAAAATTTATGGCATAGTTTAAAAGTAAATATTTTGTACCAATTGCAAATGTGTCTTGGAAATGCATGTTCATGTACCACTTTGACAACCAGGCAGTATATTTTGAATAACTTGGAGTCAGTGACAGTATTCGTCCTCATAAACATCTCTCGGTTTATTTTCTGTCTACAAGTTTCAGTTGCGTGCGCCATACACTTCTGGGTTTTCACAATGTTATTTCTTGTAACAGGTATTATTTTTAATGTATCACTACTTTGCTGCCACAAAAATTTACAATGCTATACGAGTTTTTATAGCTGCATATGTATGGATGACTGGTTTTGGAAACTTCTCTTACTACTACATCCGCAAGGATTTCAGCATTGCACGATTCACTCAGGTACTATCTGCCCCTTGACTTTGCAGATCTTTTGTATTGGATTTTCCTTAATTGGCAGTGCTTCTGAAAGATTTAGTCTTTGATGGACAGATGATGTGGAGGCTTAATTTCTTGGTATTCTTTAGCTGTGTTGTCCTTAACAACAATTACATGTTGTACTATATATGCCCCATGCACACTCTCTTCACACTGATGGTTTACGGGGCCCTTGGTATATTCAACAAATACAATGAAAATGGGAAAGTTATTGCCATTAAATTCATTGCCTGCTTCTTGGTTGTTATTCTGATGTGGGAAGTTCCAGGAGTCTTTGAAGTGGTTTGGAGCCCATTTACTTTCTTCCTTGGTTGGTACCTTGAATTTGTTTTTTTTTTCCTTCTTAGTCACGGCTGATTACTAACACCTGTGTGTATGTATGTATATTAGGATATGCTGACCCAGATCCTTCAAAACCAAAGCAGTCTCTCTTGCATGAATGGGAATTCCGTTCAGGTCTTGATCGTTACATATGGATAATTGGGATGATATATGCATACTACCATCCAACAGTAGGTTCCCGTTCAGAGATTATCAACTTTTACATGTCATTCAGTCCACTTATGAACTTTTGCAACTGTTAGAGCAGAGCTGAGGATGTTGTCTGTTATCCTTTTCTGAAATTTCAGCTCCTTTCCTTAACAATGTTAGTTCATAAATGGTTCAAGTTTCATCTATCAGGTAGAGAGATGGGTGGAGAAACTTGAGGAAACTGAAGTGAAACGTAGGATATCAGTAAAAGCAGCTGTTGCCATAATGTCACTCACGGTACCTCCTCTCTTTTGCCACTGTCTGAATTTTCAAACTTCTCTCCCTTGTTTACTTATTGTACAAATGTCAGATGGGATATCTTTGGTATGAGTACATATACAAGCTTCCGAATATCACATACAACAAATATCATCCTTACACATCTTGGATACCGATAACGTACGTCTTTTCTCCCCCTACTTGATTTCTCAGTTATTTTGAGAGTTTCTTTCACTACTGAATAATGTGTTGCATGTTCCCTTCTAATGTAAATTTTGGTGTTCTTATCTAACAGTGCCTACATATCCTTGCGGAATGTTACCCAATATTTTCGTAGCTACACGTTAACCCTTTTTGCGTAAGTAAATATGCATTAAAAGTTTTTCTTTTACAGTTTATATTTCATATGTTTGAGTTCAAGGAAAGGCATTGAAAGCCGGTGAATTCATGACAGAAATGCATTAGTACATATTGGATTTTGGTTTGTTACTTCAAGACAGGCCACTTATTGCTTTGTTGACCTGTAGATGGCTTGGGAAGATCACTTTGGAGACCTATATATCCCAAATCCATATATGGTTAAGGTATGAGAGATGAATTAAAGGTTGATTTGTTTATTGCACACCCATTACATTGTTTTTAAGATAGTATGCTTCACTAGTTCTTATTGATTCATGATTCTTTTTTACCCTTCCTCTGATCTGCGTAAAAGACAGATGTAAGTTTCACTTTTGATTGTTTATTATGTGATGTTCCTCAAGCAGTCAAGCTCTGATCTTATTTGGTAATTGACTTTGAGCTGGTTATGAAAAAGATATTATTAATTTGTGTCTCCTCGGGATGCTGGAATTGGCTTAATGTTTTGGCATAGTGACCACTAATTACAATATGATTCTATGGAAACAAAGAAATCTTAGTAGTTCTGTTTCTGTTTGAAAAAAGATATGAGCAAACGTGTACATTAACGTAGAGGCAAATAAATGCAGATCTGGTGTGCCAGATGGACAACCAAAAAAGTTGCTATGTTTGATCCCCGACTGCCCATTGCTGAACTTCATGATTACGACTGCCATATATGTTGCAGTAAGTAGATTAATTTCTTGTTCATTGCCTTTCTTGAGGATAACACATGAATGCAACGAACCAGCTTCCCGTTTCTTTATGTATGTGCAGGTTTCTCACAGATTATTTGAATTGACAAACACTTTGAAATCCACATTTATTCCAATGAAAGATGATAAGCGTCTTGGCTACAACATAGTTGCAGCTTTAGTTGTATCAGGTCTTCTATATGTCTTGTCCTCTGTATTTCTAAGGGTACCTCAGAATCTGGTGAGTCATTATCTTTAATGTTTGCTTCAGCTTTTGCATCTCTCAAGTTTCTATAAGAATTATCAGAAATCTCAAACAGAAGCAAATGTGAATATTCCAAGTTGACACCTATCAAGTGAAAAGTGGAAAGTTTCTTTTTCTCATTTTTATAAGTGAAATAGGACTGTTTTTGTATTTGTATTAAAAAAAAACTGAAATGCTCTGACTAAAAGTCAGAGCATATTGACACAATTATATCATGTCCAAGACGATGATTAAATCAGTTTTTCATGGGACATAATATGAAAGAATTATTTAATAGACTTATCAACTTTAACAATTTCTTAGTTTGGAAGGAAAGCAATTTGTGTAAATGAGCTTGTTTCTTATTTACAGGTGTAAAAGTGTGCGTACATTAAGTGAAGGCAGATACAGTTTTTCTTTACATGATTAAACAGAGAAGAGAGATGACCAACTGGATTATAGTTATTTGTTTAGGATTCTAAATTGTATATAAACTCTGGCTCTTGAACTCAGATTTTCGATTGAGGAGTTTGTATTTTCCACATGTTGTAATGTATAGCTTCTAGCTGTGAGGCGATGTCTCAGTTTACTTATCTATATTGTTCTACCACAGTAATTTATTTACAGTGATTTCACCATAGAAAAGAAGTGCCATTTCATCCCATAATAAGCTTGTATTTTGTAAAATCTATTGAAGCTGCTTCCCAGTCCAAGCATGCCACTTAAATAACTGCACACTTTTTTTTTATACATTCTGAAACGTATTGGCATCAAAAACGAAAGAATAAACAAGAATGTAGGGTGTGTTCGGAATGAAGGAGTATTTCCCATGGAACATGTTTTCTTGGAAAACAAGTTAGTTTCTTACTTATTTTCTAGTGTTTGGTAAGCAAGTAAAAAAATGTTAGCTCAAAAGTATTTATATGTAATCTAGCAAAACACTATAGGGGTAGGGAGTGGGGTGGCAGGGGTGGGATGGTCAAGGGGTAGGGGGTTGGGGCGTTGGGTGAGTGGAGAGAATACAGTGAACATAGAATAGTGCAGAATATGGTGTATTAGTAATGCTTGCATTAGTAATGCTGGTATTAGTTATGCTGAGTTTTTTCTTATGCAGTGTTTGGTTTGGTGTATTAATAATAACATGTATTGCATAAATTTTAAAAAAAAAAAAAATTATTTACAAAAATACTCTCCACAAATATGGTAGAAATGAAGTGGAAAGAGTTTTGAGGGACAATTATGTCTTTAGTCATTCTAATGTATGTATTAGAACCCATTGCATAACTAATACATGGAAATTCATGGTATTAATAATACATTGCTCAATACAGAGTGTATAACTAATGCTTGCATTAGTTATACATAGGTTAAAAAAATATACCAAACAAGGTATTAATAATACACAAAGTTATTGCATGCATTAGATTTTCTAATACTCTACCAAACGACCCCTTATAGAACTTGTTTTCCCTTCCTCTTTAAGGAAGTCATTTTCCTTATTTTTAAAGAACTTGTTTTTATCTAGAGAAAATATTCTCCAAAACTTTTGTCCAACCAAACATGGAAAAATAAGAACACATTTTCCATAAAATGTTTTCCTCCCTACCAAACACACTCTACATAAAATACATGTCTGAAAATACAAGAATGCAGTTTCAAAACCTGTATGTTTCTATCTTTAAGGCAAAGCCAGCGTAAAGTCTGTTTGGATTTGCTTAAAAAAAGTAGCTTTTAACCAATGTGATTAAAAGCTGAAAATAAATGCTTATAAATATGTAGAGATAAGTGTTTGGATAAAAAGTGTTGAAATTGAAAAAAAAAATTGTTAATGCGTTCGGTAAACAAGTGTTATTAAGCACTTTTTTGTTGTTGGAGAAAAGGAAAGATGGAGAAGCGAGATGAGAATGAGAGAAAAGAGAGTATTTTTATATATTTTAGGGCTGAAAAATGATGGTAGTGTTGGAATTTGGAAAAATTATAAGGGATAAAGAGGTAAATATATTAATCAAACTTTAAACGAATTATAAGCTAAAAGCAAAAAGCTGAGGGATTCCAGCTTTTAGCTTTTAGCTTTTTTTAATCAGTTTTTAATTTTTTTTAATTGTTTTTCTGTTTTACAAACACTCAATTAATCTAAAAAAGAGATTAAAATCTGGTTTGACCAGATTAAAATCTTATCCAAACAGGCTCTAAAAGGTGAGAGGCGCACCTGCAAGAACTTTGAACCTGAATAAATAGATTTGCTACGATTACCAGCTCATCTTATATCATTCAACAGTGATATGAAATGTCTTAACTGCTTATACAATTACTCAAGCTTTTGAACTCAAATACAAGTCACATAACAAAAACTTTACTCAAAAGTTCAAAATGTTCAACTACTCCCAACTCTAAAATTTGAACCAGTGGTTTGTTCTGCGGTAATACTTTCTAGCAAGCTTAATAGAAAGAAAACATCATGAGTGCAAACTTTGAACACCCATTACTTTGAACTTGAAAATGTCCAGCATCTTCTTGATGTGCACGTGAGCTAGCTTTCAGCATCAAGGATAGTGAAGGTCTTCATCTCACACAGGATCCTCAGAATATATGCACAGTGTCATATGCAAATCTTTTGCATGTTAAGGAACTATAGGAATGTATTATAGGATACAACACCATGCAAGGGATGATATGGTAAATATACATGAAAACCACGCAAAGAAAAATATTGGCACTGTTGCTGCCAGTTCATCTCTGGAAAGTTTTTTGGACAAATAGCAAATTTTTTGAAAAACTTGTTTTGGTTAAGTTGTTTCAGAACTTTTTCACGGAGAAACTTCGTCAAAATACCTTTTTTTGGTTGAAAAGTATTTTCTCTTGTGAAAAAAACAAAAAAGACTGCGAACACTTTAAAAAATCTTACAACTATGCATACATGTTTTTGTTCCACACGAATTTTTCCTCAACAATAGCGGTTAGTATTTCTTAGGCAAGAGGATAGGAAGTAGAGGATAATATGATGACAACTACTCTATCCTGATAATATCTGTACGGTCATCCCTATCTTGTTGCGATGATAGTAAAACTTGAAATTTTTGACAACAGATGTACAACTTGAGACAGGGGATGAGGACAAAATAGTTCAGATAGCTTTATTAAGGGAGGGAAAAATGCATAAGTCTATCTTTCAGAAGACTACAACAGATAAGGATACGTCCAGAAGAGCACAAATGACTGCAAACAAAAGAAACAATGTCAATTGAATGTCAAATTAAGGGTATAAAGCTAGATTAACGATTTGAAATCATCATGCAAAGATAGTAAATTCCTCTCAGCAATCAAGCAGTGAAACTGTTATGTTGGATACTATATCAAAACTAAAAGGTAGTTCATAGGCTACCAAAACCAAGAAATCGACCCCTTTTCCGCAGATTCTCAGAAAACCTAAGAATCCCTGGGTGCTACAGATAATAATTTATTAGTTAAAAAAAAGACCTAGAAATCAACACCCATCACCCTAAAAATAATTAAGAAGATCCAAGGAATACTGATAAACATGATTCTAATCAACAAAATATCACCGAGATAGATAACATGTTCCAATAATTAGTTAACTTAAAGAGAAATTTGAAGAAATAAAAGTTAAGATGATATGGAAAGAATTCATAACTGGAAAATGAACAGAAAGGGCCTAAAATACCCTTGAATTATCGAATTTGGTACAAAAATACCCTTCGTTAACCTTTCGGCTCAAAAATACCCTTCGTTAACCTTTCGGCTCTAAAATACCCCCGACGTCAACCTATTGGCCCTAAAATGCCCTTATTTTTAACGGCAATATTTAAAAATATAATTAAAGGCATCATTTATTATGTGACTCAATTTTATTGGTGTGTTTTATAATTAACCGAAACTAATTAAATTGCAACCCAAACCCAGATCCACCTAATAACCCCATATCCGTCTCGCCTAAAAGCCCCATTAAACTAAGAAAGAAATTTTTTGATTCCCATTTTGTTAATTATTCTAAATTTAATTTGGTTTTCAAATTATTGATCATCTTCTTCATCGAACCGAACTTTAAAATCGATCCAAGCCACCTTAATTCATCTTCAAAGCCCTCCAAAATTAAAATACAACTCCACAATAACGCCAAGAACAATATCTGAATTACCTACTTCAAAATAAGCAACAAATTATACATCGAAAATTCAAAATCTCCATTAGAGATTCATCCAAGCTTCAATGGTGTTCAACATATATTAAACCAATTTTTTTCCCTTCAATATTCAACTAATTTACAATGAGTTAAGTTCAAATACAACACCAATCAAATTCAAGATCAAAATGACACTTACTAAAATCAAATTTATCTATTGATTTAGGGGTTCGAAGGATTGGGGTTATTAGGTGGATCCGGGTTTGGGTTGGGATTTAATTAGTTTAGGTTAATTATAAAACACACCAATAAAATTGTGCCACGTAATAAATGATGCCTTTAATTATATTTTTAAATGTTGCCGTTAAAAATAGGGGCATTTAGGGCCAATAGGTTGACATCGGGATATTTTAGAGCCGAAAGATTAACCGAGGGTATTTTTGTACCAAATTTGATAGTTCAAGGGTAATGAGAAAAAACATCCAAAAGGGTATTAAAGAAACAGGGAGAAAAAATGAGGCAGGATAGATGAATTAATCAGGGCTTCAAAAAAATATTATGATTTTGAAAGAAAGTAAAACTTTTATAATATTCTATCCTATCAACCTTTTCTTACACGGTGATTGAGCAGGCAGATGAATTATTTCTTGATCAAGGATTAGAATAAACAAAGAATGTATGAAAGAGATCTTATTAGAAGTATGAATGTAAAGAAGTACCATAAGCCCGCCAAAAAATCCATCAAGCATGATTCTGTTCCAGCTGTCAAAGTAGGAGTGGATAGAAAACCTGGCCTTCGCCGTGAGTGCTACTGAAGTTATTGCCATGACAAGGAAATAAAAGATAAATCCTGTCAAGCTAGTAAGTCCCAGAATGCCAGCAATCACACCACCAATGATTGCCATGAATGTGCGGCTGAACAACAGAATGCTCAATATAAATGGAGATATCCAATGACAAGGAAAAAATGTACTACCTTAGAAAAGAACCCAATCAAGTTGAAAAGAACCCAATTTTACTTGTTCGTTCCCATATGATTGACTGCCCGTCTCAATCATATTTTCATTCTTCCTTTTGTTCCAACTGTGTGATCAAGTAATTATATTTCTTGATAGATAGTTGCAAGTTGCAACAGAGAGCTTGGATTTGCTTGTTTATTTTTCTCTTTTTTGTGAAAAGTTTATGGAGCTTGGGGTTGTTTTCTTGTAGAGGCAAAATGACAAGGGTAGTCCTAAGACATCCGTTAGCATTGAAAACAGGTATTAACTGTTCAATTACTCAAAAGCTATTACTTACTGATCAAAAAGAAATTATCCAAAAATCTACAACCCATTCGTTAATTGTAACTTGAAAAGGTCAAATTCGCCATTAATATGATTCTAATCTGCAGTTCTTGGTTTAGGGTATTAGGTTGTTTATTTGATGTAAAAGAATGGATATTATAGGACTATACACATCTCCTCGAGCCATTACAGGAAAGCATACAACTACACCAAGGGTAACATACTTTCTGCATAAGTGCAATGAGTAATAGTCTTGAGTGAATGGAAGATAAGAAGAAATCAAGGACTGCAACCCAATTGGCCATAATACAGAATAATCATACCAATGTAGAAGTGTTATTCCACAGATGAAAAGAAGTTAGCACTGAGGCTATTTTACGAGGTATGTTATCTAATTAAACTGATACCATGTCATATTCTTTATTCTATATCCTAGTGAAGTTTCACCAAAATGACGCCTCAGTGAGGGAACCACAGGTGCATATAATCCCTAATTTCAACCAGTTGTTCAGTTGGGCTAACACCAGTCTCACATGATTGAGGACGAAACTCAGATTGACAGTCTGTATCCAGACTTGATAAACAATAGTATCAGCTAAATTATTACTAGCGGTAATCATCAAGAGAGAGCAAGGAAGTATAATTTGAGTCCACCTAAAACGAACCTGTAATTAATAACTTTCATGTTGTTTTGCATATTCTCGGCATTGAAAGTGGGCAAATCATCCATACTGCTGCTTGACTTTTCTGTAGACCCGTTTAAATTATCATGCTCTGCCATCACCACTATTTGCAATTCTACAGCAAACGTCAAAACAATAAGAATAGACAAGTTCAGATGTAGATCGAGAATTGAATTTTCTAGAATGAGGATTGATTCAACTTAACTTAAGAATTTACCAGAAATATACCCGCACAAAGATTCAGACTTTCTTCAGTCAGTTCAAAACAAACAATCTCAGCAATTAACACAAGTAAAGATTGTTAATGGATCTCACATCTAGTCTAGTTAAATTCAAAGTTTAGATTTGTACAAATCTTGGTACAATCGAATTAAGAAGAAAAGAGGATGGAGTGAAGGTAGGGTACCTGAGTAGAGATGGTGATCCAAGTCCTTGTCCTACAATTCAAACAGCTTTGCCTTTAACCCGACCTCTCGGTGCCCTTAGATTTTATGAGTATATGACCCTCCCCTCCTCCTAATTTCTCTATTTTTCTTCCCTTATTTTAATTTTACTCCGACTCACCCTGTTTGCCCTTTGGATGGAGGATTCAAAAACTACTAATTTTTTCATTTTAATTTATGTCTTCTTTTTTTTTAAATGCAAGATGTTAGTTTTTATATATATATACATATTTGTAATAGTATATCTTATAGAAATTACTCCATATTTAAGATTATAAAATTTAAAATATGCTACGTCGTGAAAATTATCCTAGATTGGAGGAAATGTGTAAAAATGGGGCCAGAAATCATAGCCGAAGACAAATTCAATGCAGTATAGAAGGTTAGAAGGGATGGTTGAAAGAAGATATTCAAAGCCTAGCCGTTTCTCGACCCAAGGTCAACTCCGGATCCAAATCCCATGCACAACTCAGGAACCTTCAAGAAGAGTTGGCCAGAAGGGAACAAGAATTCCTTAGAAAACAAGAAGAAAATTGGCGTGTGCTAGCTAGCATGGCACATGAACTAGAAGACATGAGGAGCGAGATAGAAAGGCTTGATGTCACAATGACATCCCAACTCCTACAAGCCGGAAAGATGCCAATGGAACAGAAAGTGATAAGGCTTTAGAGCGACTTTTGATTGAGTTAATTCGCGCTTCGAGACATCATAGGGAAGTCCAAAAGAAGCATGATTGGGGAAGGACCGTCTTCAACGTCGCACTAGTTATCGCCCTTGCGTGGGCCTATTTTTTATACTTGTTTTCCTAGATCGCCCCTGCGTGGACTTGCTTTCTATGTATTTTTGTTTTTCCTAAACTACCCCTGTGTGGGCCTGCTTTTCTATGTACTTGTTGGCTTTTCTATGTGTTTTTTCTAAAATGCCTTGCGTGGGCCTGACTTTATGCATTTATCCTCCCCCTTAAAATGTATCCCCTATCAGCTTGCTTTGTATCTTTTTTTGGGAAAATTTTGATTATATATATATATATACATGCTATTTTGGGGGCAATGGAATGGTTTAAATACAATACATATGTCTTTCAAAATTCGCTAGGCCTACCTTTGCCATAAAAAAAGTCACCAAGTTAGGATACGCAATTTATTACGCTATTTTGTGTGATATAATTATTTTATGTGCTTATGTGTATTGCTTAAGTCAAGGGTAAATTGATCCACTCCTATTTTGAAAAAAATTCTAGAGCCTTTTATGCAGAAATATAAGCCCACTACATAAAGTCTGACCAAAATACTCTAAATCTTCCAAGTTTCTCAAGAAACCCTAGAATTCCCCTCTTCACATTCTAAAAGATTCCACTCCATTCTTTGAGGAAAGGTTGACTAGAAAATGGAGAGAGAAATCATAATCATGGATCGGAGAATGATGAGGATTCAAGAAGAGATTGAAGAAGTTCAAAAGAAGGGGAAAGAGATCGACCGGCTAAGGGAGGCTGCTATGTCCAAAACTAGAGAAATTGACGGACAGACCACCATGGCTAAAGCAAGGATTATTGTGCTTGACCAGATATTAGGAAAGCCAAGGGAAACACCAAAAAGAGATTTTGCTCGAGAGATCAAGCAACTAATCTTGGAATTTGAATCCATTACTGAGGAAATCGGAGAACTGGAACAGATAGACAAAGGGAAAGGAAAAATAGTTGACGAACCTGAAGAGGGTAGCCTCGAGCAAGAGGAGTTACCAAAGTAAACCCTGACAGAACTCGTGGATGAGATTAATAAATGGGTCAAGACTAAGGACGAAACCTTCTGGCCCTCAAGATTTAGATAAGGAGAAGAACTGATAGTGCTCAAGGCACATTCCAGGAACTTCTTGAGGGACCCCGAGGTCGTGAAAGTCTCAACAATCTACCAAACTTTGTCGGCAATAAGAATTTTGCACTTTGTTGAAAACCAAGGATCTCGATGTGACCCAAGGGTTGAATAAAAAAAATGTCATTATCACCCGCTTCGAAAGGGGCACTCTACTGATGAATGCGTGATTATGAGATCCAAGGTCCATGTATGATTAATAGCATACAGATTGCTCACATGTTTGTAACCCATGCCACACTGGCATGTGACCTAGTTAAGCCAAGAACAACTACCACTGAATATGTTCTAATCCATCGCTTAGACTTTACCACTTTCAAACACAACTATGAGGATATCTGCTTCAAGCTGGTTCAAGCCAAAATTCTTCACCCCCGTGGAGAGAAAGGAAAGGAAAGGATCTTCATATTGGAAGAAGGACAAAGATGTCTGCCTCTTCCACAAGGAGATGAGGGTCATGGCATTGAGAAGTGTCGACCCTTCCACTTTGACTTGGAGCATTTGATCAGGATTGGAAAAATTCAACTCGAGTTTTCACCATATCATCCTTGGAAGACACTATAACCAAACTCTCAATCCCAACTTTCATTTTGAATTGGAGTAACGTTAATTGCTCGCTAATCCTTGCGTTCTTCCATTGTTCAAGACTTTAGCCACCTAAAAACTAAGATACCTTAATTTGGCATGAATTTCAATCTTATACAGAATGGGTTTATGATACTAGATTGGAAAGCATGGATGGTACTATCTTGGATGGCACTTATCCTTCAAGGCATTTCACACGTAGTCAAGCTAAAAAGCTCCAAGACCTTCAAGCAATGTTCATGAAAAGGGAAGCATTGGAGAAGCTTGAAGAATCTCAAAGGAAAGCATACAATGTGTGGGTGGTCCATTAAAGTGAGGTGGAATGAGGAATTCAAGAATTCTCAAAAGAAGGCAAGCAAACAAGGCCCTTACTTCATTAAGGGCAAAACTGTAATAGCTAGTGTCTTCTTATTCCCTAGTATAAGTAGTAGCTTTTCTTCATTTTGGAAGACTAGTTTTTGTATATTGAAGATTGATACTCTAAAACTTGTAGTTGCTAGTGTAAGGCTTAGTGTAATTCCCTTAGGAATTAGTGAGTGATTAGGGTGACTCTCTTGATTGTTAGTTTAACTTCTTTACTTAATTAATCGAAGGTCTCCCACTTGTGGATTTCATTTATGTTTCCTTGATTAGTTGAGTTGAATTAGTATCTAGTTGTTGGAATCAATTGGGAGGTGAGGGTTTTAGCCCCTTGTTGCCCATAATTTCAATTCTTAGTTATTAATTCTCATATCTTTTCCTCCTTCTTTCTTGTTTGCTTAATTTCCATTATCATTTGGTATCAGAGCTCGGTTTAGGTTTGTTTCCACAAATCTAAGTCCTGAGAATTTGATATCTTCACAATCCAAAAAATTTTCGTGTTTGATTTTTTGTTTTTGACACTAGATTCTTGTTCCCTAGTCTTTTTTGAGTCTAGATTTCAAATTTCGTGCGATTTGGAGTTGTAGAAGTGAAGTTGTCATTAAAGGGTTTTGAGCTTTTGAAGCTTTACAAACTTTGAAAGTGAGTCTATTGATTGAGGAGGAATTGAAGCTTAAAAACCATTGGGGTTTGTTCCCTACGTTAAGGGGAAGCTAATCCTAAAATTTGAGCCAATTCCGAGCTCATTTGAAGGTGTTGGTGTTTAGTATGTGTTCTTGGTGTTCTAGGTGTTTTTGATATTTATCAAGAACATCTTGAAGAAGAAGAAGCCAAAAGGTACATTTGATCCAACTTTTCCAAGTCAAAGTGGTCAAAGATGTTTGTTGGGTCCACAAGTGGAATTTAAAATTAAAAAAATAAATAAAAAATCCACGCCCAGTCTCACCCAGGCGCGTGAGACCAACTTCAGAGGGTTGTTTCTGCAGGTTTCCATACTTAGTTTTTTTTAGGGGTCTCAAATTTTGGGACCCCAAAATTTTTCTAAGTGTTGGAACTTTTAAGACCCCAAATTTTTTCTAAGTGTTGGAACTTCAAACTTCTTCTTCTACAGTCATTTTTCTTCGATTTCTCAACTATTTAACAACTAATTAACATCTTTAATTACTTGTTTACTAGTTTTTTAAACATCAAATCATCTCTTTGATTCTCCAAATTAAGCAACAACAAGTAGTTTCTCCTACTTTTGTTACTTAATTCTTGAGTCCGAATTCTTTCGTGCTTCTTCCTTCTTCTTTTCTTGTCTTGTTTCGTTGATTAATTCCTTGATTCAAGTCCGTTTAGAGTCTTTCAAGTCGTCCTTCTTTCAAGAGTCACAAGAATCCACTCCTCCTCAAAGGATAGGTGACCTTGAGTTGATTGAGCGGAGCTAGTTCACTACCAATTTTGAGACGATGCCACAGGAGGTGAGTTGAGAGTTACATACGAGGGACGTGAGCCTTTTACTACTAACCTTGCTTGTTGAGTTTTGTAGGTGCCATGTCCCACCACGGTGCAAGTCCAATTGGGGAGAGCTCGGAGAACCTCATGGAGGTTCTTGCACACCTCTCCAAACAAATGGCGGAAAGGAATGGGAAGTTAGGAGGTATGGAGGAAAGGTTGGTACGGGTGGAAAATGAGAATAGAGGGAAGACACTCCAAGTCGAAAATGAGGAGGCAAGGCGAGCATCGGTGCAATCCACCACCATTACTCCGGGGCAAGCTCACCAACTATGTTACCCTCCACAAAATCGAACCCGAAACTTCCAACAACCCACCTTCCAAACAAACAACCCTCCAAACTACCCAAGGCAACCAACACCACATCCACATCCACATCCACAACCCTATCGCCCTCCACAAGAGAATCGTCCTTTTGTGGCAAACCAAGTTCTATACCAAACTCCACTCCGAAATCCATTAAATGCATCCTTACATGATTCCTACATATCACCTCCACGAAACACCACACAAACACCCTACCCAAACCACCAATTTCAAAATCCTCTCTATGACGACATGAATGAAGATCACAATAATGATGAGTTTTGGGAGCATGGGGGTAGAGATGGCTATGAAGGGCCAAGGGAAGGGGTCCAGCCTCGGGACTTAGGGTGGGACCAAGGAATAGGAAGTCAACGCTATGGGAATAGAGGAGATAGGTTGGGGAATAGAGGAGCTAGGTATGGAGAACGGAATGATCAAGATAGGGGATTGAACACGATCAAGGTTACACTTCCAAAGTTCAAGGGAAGTAGTGACCCGGATGAATTTCTTGAATGGAAACTACAAAGTGAACGGATTTTCCTTACTAATAACATCTCGGAATCATTGAAGGCGAAGTATGCCCTCACTCAATTTGAGGGATATGCTTCCACATGGTGGGAATCCAAGAGGAGGGAACGAGAGAGTCGTCATATCTATGAGTTGCCCACTTGGCAAGAGTTGGTTGGTCTAATGGAGTATAGGTATTTGACTCTGGATTACTACCAAGAAGCTCTCAAGAAGGTGTACATGCTTAGGAAAGGTACCAAGAGTGTTGAAGAATACTATGATGAATTTGAGAACTTGAGAATAAAGTCCAAGCTTGAGGAGCATATGCAATACACGGTGATACGATTCATGGCAAACTTGAGGCCCGATATCTTGAAGCCTTTGAGACTTAAACACTATGAGAATCTTGAAGCGGCTTTCCATGATGCCTCTAAGGTCGAAATAGATTTGAAAGATGAGAAGACATACAAGGCCAAGAGTTTTCCAACTTTCTCATGGAGTAAAAACAATGATAAGTGGAAAACCCCAACTCCTCGTGAATCATCTAAAGGTAGTGGTCAATACACTCAAGTCAAGGTTGATTACAAAGTCAAAGGGAATGACAAGTCGAAAGGAGGTAACTTTGAAAAACCCAACTTTCCTCGACCCTCTACCATCCAATGCTTTCGATGTCAAGGGAGGGGACATATTGCTAGTGAGTGTCCTAATAGAAGGATAATTGTTGCTTTTCGTGATGGGTATAAAACCAATGAGGAAGATGAGCATGATGAAAGAAGTGAGGGAGAGGGGGATAAAGGTGAAGGGGAGAGAGTAGCTTTGGGGGATGAGGAAGAAAGGTTGGATGAGAGGGTAAATTTTGCTTGCTTCATGGAAAGGGTACAACCCCTACTTGATGATAATGAAGAGTTGAAGGTAAATACCAACCTTTCATGTGTTGTGAGGAGAATTATGGGAGCCCTTGCCAAAGAAGAACTTGACCAAAGGAAGAATCTGTTTCATGATAGGTGCAAGATCCAAGATAAGGTGTGTTCTTTGATTATTGATAGTGGGAGTTGCACTAATGTGGTGAGTAGTTCTTTGGTGGAGCGTATGCAAATTCCAACAAGAAGGCATTCCAACCCGTACAAGCTACAATGGTTCAATGAGAGTGGAGAGATGAAGGTCCTCAAACAAGCAAGTATTCGATTTAGTGTGGGCAAGTACAATGAGGAGTTGATTTGTGATGTGGTACCCATGTTGGCTTGTCATGTATATTTGAGGGAGGCCTTGGCAATTTGATAAGAGATGTTGTGCACTATGAAGGACCAACAAGTAATTGCTTTTGTGAATTGACGGTAAGAAATAGTGTACTTGCCACCTCTCACCCCGATACCAAAGGAGTGAGGAGCTATCAGGCGCTATGAAGGAGCTTCGAGAGAATAAGGTTGGATGAAGCGAAGAGTGAAAAAGTTCCACCATTGTTCCAAAAGAGTACAGTGACTGGCTAAAAAAAGAAGGAACATGATGTAGAATAGCCAAGCCAAAAACAATTGTCAAAAGCGTGGGATGAGCGAACGCTTTTTTATCGCCTTGTCAACACCAATCTTTTATTGCATGCTAACCAAGATTACTAGATTTGGCCTAGTTATTGTCTTCTCTCTTTGCAGACTATGATGAACTATTTCCGATAGATGCCTGCGACTACCACCGCTTGCAGGGAATTGAGGCACCAAATTGACTTTGTGTCGGGTCACAAATTCCCAACCGACCAGCCTATAGGTGTAATCCAGAAGAGACCAAGGAGCTACAAAGGCAAGTGGAAGAACTCCTTGAAAAGGGATTGATCAAAGAAAGCCTAAGCCCGTGTGCCGTACCGGTTATCCTTGTTCCCAAAAAGAATGGTACTTGGAGAATGTGCATTGATTGTAGAGCCGTGAACAAGATTACAATCAAGTATAGGCATCCAATTCCAAGACTTGATGACATGTTGGATGAGATTTATGGAGCAAGTGTGTTCTCAAAAGCTGATCTTAGGAGTGGGTACCATCAAATTCGAATGAAACCGGGTGATGAATGGAAGACGGCTTTCAAAATAAAATTTGGGTTGTATGAATGGCTTGTGATGCCGTTTGGTTTGACTAATGCTCCAAGCACTTTCATGAGGTTGATGAATCATGTTCTAAAACCCTTCATCAACAAGTTTGTGGTGGTGTACTTTGATGACATACTTGTGTATAGCAAGACAATTGAAGAGCATGTAGGCCATTTGAAACAAGTGTTTGATGTTTTGCTACGAGAAAGGTTATTCGCGAATCTCAAGAAGTGTTCTTTTTGTGTTGAAAAGGTAGTGTTCTTGGGCTTTGTGGTTAGTGCAAGTGGTATAGAGGTTTATGAAAAAAAGGTGGAGTCAATCAATACTTGGCCGACCCCATCCAATGCAACCGAGGTAAGAAGTTTTCATGGGTTGGCGAGCTTT